>JAGWEN010001550.1:0-24454 GCA_018703685.1 Orius laevigatus
GATGCTTTAAATTTGATAGTTTTTTGACTGGTTTTTTCTAATTGAGTTTTAAGATGGTTGTTACTTTTTCTTTATGAAATCGTTTGTTGTGTGTAAGTTGTATGAATTTTGGTGGCTTTTGGCGTTTATTCCTATTGATGGGAGGACCCGTATATGTCCCTTGATGATTATGGGAAACGGTCTGTACCCGTATATTCTAGCTATCCACATTCTTCGTGTCTTCGAACTGGTTTCTGTGCAACTGATTTTGCATCCCATTATATCTTCTAAGTTCGTCTTCAATTTTTAGGGGAGAGCCGCGTTTTCTTGGGATCTTGTTGTGATTTTTCCTCCTGTATGAATAACAATCGGTTTCTTTCCAGCACGTTGCCCTAGAACTTTTGACCTTCCGAGTCAGGGGCGGTCATGGGAGTCTCTAATACTTCATTTTTATATCTTTTCACGAGTGTATTTATCACTAATAGATACTTAACTTTTTCCTGATATGTTCCGTTGTATGTTTGGCCTCTTTCCTCTCATGAAAAACAACTTTAAGACGAGTTTTCAATCGTCGTGATAGCGACCGCGGAGCCATTTTGGCCTATAATTTGGTGGTTAAAAATTGGCGGCCTATTCGATACCTGATATCATTCTAAAGTTATCTTATAATGTATGGCCGATTGGACATGAATAGCCAAACTGATAAAATGAAAAGGAGGCATATTTTTGAACTTTTTGACCGCAATTACTGAAAACTTTTGGTGACGGGGTCGTTCTTTTTTGATGTATTTTTATTTATTAAATTTTTTTGTCAATAAAAGGGATCCTATGGTGCCGAAAACCGTAAATTAACTCGTATTCTTAGTAAATTACTACTCTATCTGACTGATGGTAGACAAGAATATTATCTGAAAAAAGGGCATTTTTAGACCTCGAAAACTTCCTATGAAGTCAACTTTTGGGACTCACTGTAATCTCAGCAAGTTAAACAACTCTGGAGATATAATTTTTTTTTTTTTTTTTTAAAAACTGAGTCATAGGGTCAAACAAAACAATGGTATTATGTTCATTATTCTTGAAATTTTAATCACGTAAAAGGCGAAGGCTTTGCTAATTATGAGAGTGCAAATTGGCAGGGAAAAATCCACTAAACTTTCACGAGGTTTAAAAATTGTATGTTGTTTCATTGCCAAAGGTAGTCAAGTCACAGGCGGTCATGCGATTTTTGGTATCTTGAATAGCGAAGTTAAGCCAGACTGCTTCGCTTCCTGTGTGGGTCCTTTTTATGGCGCTTTTTCAAATGGCCTGGCTTGCCTGAAACTGTAGCATACGCAGATTCGACATTTAAATGAGCATTCTTTTCTCTCCTGTGTGGTCCTATTATATATTACATGAGCTTTCAAAGACCCTGAGCCGATGAAATAGTGCCTTGGCAGATAGACTAACACATTTTATATGGCTTCTCTCCTGTGTGGGGTCCTTATTAGTCTTTTTCAAGAAGTGCCTGACAATCATGAATGTAGGCATCGCAGATATCCACATTTTAAATGGCTTTCTCTCCTGTGGTTGGGTCCTTTTAATGCTTGAATTTTAAAAGGTTCCTGACTCGTGAGCCATACTCTTTCTGCAGTATATCGAGAAAATACATTTATATGGCTTCTCTGCGCTGTGTGGATCCTTTTATGAACTTTTTAAGTCCAGTAACTACGTGATAAATTGAATGATGCTTCGGCACATCACTATTTATATGCTTTCTCTCCTGTTGTTCTCCTATTTGGCCTTTTTTTAAATTGTTTTGAACCTGGCTGAAAGTTTGCCAAACATCGGCAGATTAGTCACATTGTTAGATGGCTTCTCTCACGTGTGGTGTCAGATATGCCTTGTTTCAAATACGTGACAAGATGGTGAAATATCCGAAGCCTAGCGCAGTGATTATCACGTTTTTTATAGTGAGCTTCTCATCCTGTGTTTGATACATATTAAGGCCTTGGTCAAATCACACAGATTGGCAAAGCCGTAATCACGTTTTGAGTTGCTTGATTTCCGGGAGTTTGAGGGGGATCCTTTTTTTTCCCACACGTCAACTGCTCCAAACGAAGATTTTTCCTTCTTTCCTTTCATTATCTCTCGATATCCCTCGCACATTCCAGCTGCAATATGCGGAATCTTCGGCTCCATCTTTGATTTCCTTCTTGGTTCCTTCTCGAGTGAAAAGTAGGTTCCGTCTTTAATCTCGATTTCTTCGTCCTCCACACTATTCCACAATTTGATTTATCTTCTTCGCTCCATATCAATCTAGACCACGAAACAAAAGATCAATCCATCTATTATCGTAAGAAAATAAAAGTAAAAGGCCATAACAAGTTTTCTAGGATTCAGGCTGTTTTCTCTATGGATTTAAGCTTAATAGTAAGTAGTAATAAGGGGAGTCACCATTTATATCTCTGTTCCGTTGGATTTACTGGTACTCTGTGCTCGGTATCTCCGAAATAAACAACCCCCAAGATTATACTTTAATACATATAAATTTATCTTATACTGGAACTGTCAAATCTTTATAAAAAAAAAAAAAAAAATTATGTAAATCCTTTCACATTTGACTTGCTTGAGTAGGGATGAAAATCGATTTCCGATAATCGAAAAATCGATTTGTTTTTGTTTCCTAATTTTTCGTATTTTTTTACAATCGATTTTTTGATCCGATTTTTACTCCGACACATCGATTTTTCGACAGTAAACGATCGGGAAAAAAATCGATACAGTTTTTATGGTTTTTTGAATCTTCGTCGTTTTTTGTCTTGTCCTGATGCAAATGAATGTCAAATCGAAAAATTCAACGAGTAGTGCATAGGGACAGCACGCTGACTTTTTCCGAACTTGCAGAAGTCGCGTAATTCGACTATTGTAGCTTCAGTCGCACGTCCGTTCCTAGCGGAAAGACTTTTTTTCGGGGAGCAGGTCTCATATTACCCAACAAAGAAATAGCCTCCAGGCGAACCTTTTGGCGAAGTGTTTGTTTTAACAAAGTGTGCCAGAAAGCTATTTTTTTAAATTTTTACCTACTTTTTTTTTATTCCATATAAATATGTAGTATGTACACATAAATTAGTTTTATTTTTTAAGTTTAAATATAACACACACTCATTACTGCTTGTTTTACTAATAACCAAGCAAAAATTTCTATAAAATTATAATGAGAAAATTTATAATAGAAGATTTCACAAAAAATCGATTGTTTAAATCGATTTTTTTAGAGCAATTAATCGATTTAATCGATTTTTGGTTTCGATGAAAACTTTGAAATCGTTTTTTTTGTTTCGATTTTTCATCCCTACGGCTGAGGCTTATTTATAACCTTAAAATAAACTGCGTCCGACATAATCGATTGTTTGATCCTCTCCCTCCCAAAGTTTAAATGTGTGTGCACTGTGACCTAAGAATGCTGTTTGCTCTAAATTGTGATGGTTCTTTATCAGTGATTTTTCTTAAGCCCTTAAACGGGCACACCCAAAGCCTTCTTTTCTCTGTTTTTATGCTGTGGTCACTTGATTAGAATAGCCGGAAATATTTTCCGATTTCCCAGATAGGGCAGGAAAGCAGTATGTTACCCCAGGAGAGACAACGCCGGTCCCTACATCGCGACGCGTTGTCAGTGTTTATTGAAATATACATACTGAGCCATAGGCTTTGAAAATTTTTCGTGATAGAGGCTGCCGGGTCCTCAGAGACCAATTTCATTATTTTACTGTGGCGGAACCGGATGCAGTCGCGGGTGGGGCGTAACAGCGACATCACAAGATAGGCCTTAGGGAAGGCCTTGTCCGATGGAAATCCGCATTGCCTTCTCGAGGCTTTTTTGTGTGCTATTAATTTGTGATGTGCTTTTGCAGGTTTATGTTTAATTGAATACGATTTTGACGTTTTTTGCTGACTGAGTTTTGTATGTTGGTAAGCTTTTCTTCTGAATATGCGTTTGTTTTTGAAGTTATGCCTTTGAATTTGGGTGGCTTTTGACGTTTTTCTATTGATGGAGGACCGTGGTCCTTATTTTATGGGAAAGGTCTGTACCCGTATATACCTAGTTTGATATCACTGAGGGAAGGTTTTTTCCTCTTGCGAGCAAAGCTCAACCAATATGCAGCTCCTTGAATAACTCTGGAGGGAGCTTATTCTCCCTCTTTCTAGCAAAGCTCTGGAACTTAACTCAGCAAGTTAGACAACTCTGGAGAAATAATTTTTTTTTTTTAAACTGAGTCATAGGAGTCAAAACAAAAAATTTATTATTTAATTTATTCTTGAAATTTATAACAGTAAAAGCGAAGGCTTGCTATTATGAGAGTTGCAAATGGCAAGAAAAATCCACTAAAGCTTTCAAGGTTTAAAAATTGTATGTCGTTTCTTCCAAAGGAGTCAAGTCATGCGATTTTTGGTTCTTGGATAGGAAGTTTAAGCCAAGACTGCTTCTCTCCTGTGTGGGTCCTTTTATGCCTTTTCAAATGGCCTGGCTGCCTGAACGTAGCATCGCAGATATCACATTTAAATGGCTTCTCTCCTGTGTGGGTCCTATTATGAGATTTCAAATACCCTGAGCAAATGAATGTAGCATCGCAGATATCACATTTAAATGGCTTCTCTCCTGTGTGGATCCTATTATGCGTTTTCAAACTGTTTGACACGGTGAAAGTGGCATCGCAGATATCACATTTAAATGGCTTCTCTCCTGTGTGGGTCCTTTTATGACTTTTCAAATGGCCTGAACTGATGAATGTAGAATCGCAGATATCACATTTATATGGCTTCTCTCCTGTGTGGGTCCTTTTATGAGCTTTCAAATTGCCTGATGCGGCGAAAGCAGCATTACAGATATCACATTTATATGGCTTCTCTCCTGTGTGGGTAATATTATGCCTTTTCAAACTGTTTGACAGCGTGAAAGTTGCATCGCAGATATCACATTTATATGGCTTCTCTCCTGTGTGGGTCCTTTTATGAGCTTTCAAATTGCCTGATGCGGCGAAAGCAGCATTACAGATATCACATTTATATGGCTTCTCTCCTGTGTGTCTCCTATTATGCCTTTTCAAATTGTTTGACCGCATAAACGTTGCGTCGCAGATATCACATTTATATGGCTTCTCTCCTGTGTGGGTCACATTATGCCTTCTCAACTCCCATGAAGCGGTGAATGCAGCTTCGCAGAAGTCACATTTATATGGCTTCTCTCCTGTGTGTGTCATATTATGCCTTTTCAAATAACTAGACATGGTGAATCCAGCTTCGCAGAGATCACGTTTATATGGCTTCTCACCTGTGTTGATCCTATTAAGCCTTGTCAAATCACCAGATGTGCTGAATGTAGCATCGCATGTATCACTTTTGAATTGCTTATTCCCGGGAGTTGAGGATCCTTCTTTTTCCACGTCGAAACTGCTCCAAACGAAGATTTTTTCTTCCTCATTAATCTTCTCGATATCCATCGCACATTCCAGCTCAATCTCGGGATCTTCGGGTTCTTCTTTGATTTCCTTCTTTGGTTTTTCTGGAGTGAACAGAGGTTCCTCTTTAATCTCGATTTCTTCGTCCTCCACATATTCCAATTTGATTTTAGTCTTCTCCTCCATATCAATCTAGAAAGAAGAAAATGATCAATCCATCTATTATCGTAAAAAATAAAAAGTAAAATGCCATAAAAGTTTTCTAGGATTAGGCTGTTTCTCTATGGATTTAAGCTTAATAGTAAGTAGTTATAAGTACCATTATATCTCTGTGTCCGTTAGGATGTACTATACTCTGTTGCCGGTATCTTCCTAATAAAAACCCACAGATTATACTTATACATATAAATTTATCTTATACTGTTAAATCTTATAAAAAAATATATAAGTATATGTGAAATCCTTTCACAGTTGACTGCTGAGGCTTATGATAACCTTAAATAACCTGCCTTGTCCGACTAATCGATTGTTTGATCCCTCCCAAATTTAAATGTGTGCACTTTGTGACCTAAGAATGCGTTTGCTCTAAATTTTTGTGGTTTTTACCGGATTTTTCTTAACCCTTAAACGGGGACACCCAAAAGCCCTTTTTCTCTGTTTTTATGCTTTTTTTTTGGGTCCTATTAGAATAGGGAAATAAATTTTCCGATTTCCCAGATAGGAAAACAGTATGTACCCCAGGAGAGACAACGCCAGGTCCCCTACATCGCGACGCGTTGTCCCTCTGAGGGCACTTCGCCCGTTTCTCTAGTATGATGGAAATAATGAATAAAGGCCATTTACAAATCAATTTTAGTTAATTTTTTTACTATTCTTAATGTAGAAAAATGTTCATAACAATTAACAATTTATAATATATAACAACAAAAATATATAACAATTGTGGAGAACTAGATACCTGATACGGGGTTGAAGACAGCGGTTTTTCATCTTTTTTCAAAAACTCTGTCAAGTGTGGCGGTCAGGATAGCTTCCTCGCTCATTCTGCCTAATTAGAGCAGCTTGAGTCTTGCAGTCTTGTGTGAAACTAAAGAATTTCGTGAACTCGAAAAATACATAATTAGAACAACTGAAAATTGAAAAGAAGATCGCTTGTATTCAGGCAAAGATCTTTCGGATCTGAATGAAACTTTTAATAATTGTAATAATAAAGAGTATCTTTATTGAGTAAATTACAAAGACAACAACAAATTATTATAAATCAATAAACATAAATAAAATAAATCGTTCTTACATTTTTTTTTGTGAAAAACCCAACAAGACAAGACGTACCTAGTGACCTCTAAGATCATTCGAGGGGGGAGGAGTAAGCACAAGAGAGTTTATTTATTACAAGAAATAACTAAGAAATACATTATTAAGATACAGGAAATACTGCAAGATACAAGAAATTTAACGAGGGATTAAGCCACCATTTTTTCCCTTAATTTTAGCCCTCTCTCTGTGTACCTGTACAGGCTCACATAGGAAGAGCCATTGAGAAAATTAATAAAGCATTGCTCTGAAAGTAAGGGGTAACCAAGACACACCTTTCGGATTTCTGCTAGTTTGGTTTTGGTACAAAGCGCCAAAACTCTTCGATTAAGGTCTTAATATCCTGGACAATTGAACTCAAAACTAAGCTCAGAGAAGCTCGCCATTTCATTCAAATCCGAAGCCCAACCTACATTCTTTTCAGCACAGACAAGAGCAATTATTTTTCGATATCTATCTGGTCCCATTTCTGAAATTTTAGTCATGTATTTGAAATAATTTCACTCAAACTCAATATAATTACCTAATTAGTTAATTAATTAATTAATTATTTTTGAAAAAAAATTTTTTTTTCAATCATAACTTGAATTTGGTGATAATTTTATGAAATGGGAATAATTTCACTCAAACTCAATATAATTACCTAATTAGTTATTAATTAATTAATTAATTTTTGATTCAATCATAACTTGAATTTTATGAAAATGGAATAATTTCACTTAACAACTCAACTATAATTACCTAATTAGTTAATTAATGAATTTTGAAAAAAAAATTTTTTTTCAATTATAACTTGAATTTGGTGATAATTTTATGAAAATGGAATAATTTCACTCAAACTCATATAATCACCTAATTAGTAATTAATTAATTAATTATTTTTGAAAAAAAATTTTTTTTTCAATCATAACTTGAATTTGGTGATAATTTTATGAAAATGGGAATAATTTCACTCAACCTAAATATAAGTTACTCTAATTATTTTTGTTAATTAATTAATTATTAATTTTGAAAAAAAAATTTTTTTTTCAATCTATAACTTGAATTTGGTGATAATTTTATGAAAATGGGACATAATTTCACTCAAACTCAATATAATTACCTAATTAGTTAATTAATTATTTAATTAATTTTTTGAAAAAAAAATTTTTTTTTCAATCATAACTTGAATTTGGTGATAATTTATGAAAATGGAATAATTTCACTCAAACTCAATAGTAATTACCTAATTAGTTAATTAATTAATTTTTGATTTTTTTTCAATCATAACTTGAATTTGGTGATAATTTTATGAAAATGGGAAAATTAAGTTAATTGAGTCTCATAATTACCTAATTAATTACCTAATTAGTTAATGAAATTTAATCGGATCACGTGAAGATTATTTGGTTAAAATTTGGTGAAGATCGACCGGTAGAAAGCCGTAGCACATTTTGCAAACTTTAGACAGACATATCTCCGCCATTTGTCGAATTTCCAAAATTCGCTCTCGTCACTTTCAAGATAACCACGAAAGGAAGATTGTGTGAAAATTTCGTGAAATCGGATGAAATTGTGGCCCGTGAAGTGTTCCGAGAAAAAAGGCGACGGCCGCCGGCGCACCACAGACAAAGTCATGTCCGCAAAGATCAAAAGTCAGTTTGACCCTAGGGGGTCTGGAAGACCCTTCCCCAAAAACCCGAATCCGACGGTAATACAATAACTTCTCTTTGAGAAAGTTAAAAAAGCTTAAAGGTGTAAATGTGGACTAGTTCTGAAGATGTCTCTAGTGTCCAAGATGGATGGTGTAGTATTTTCTTAAGAAAAAATCTAAATGTCCTCCACAGCCTCGTAGGATAAGCAGCCCCATACCTGTGCAGCGTAACAGATTACTGATCGAATCACGGATCTAAAAAGACTCATCTGCGACTATGATATCTTATCGTTTTTGAACGTCTTGGACCAAATGACATAACTTGCTTAGCCGCAGCAGATTTTTTTACAAAATGACTGGTCATTGACAATATGACAACACCTAAATACTTATACCTCATTAATCACTTCAATAGGCTGCCCATTCAAAATCCATTTCTCATTTCATGCCATTTTGCCACCATTTCTAAAAAACTAATATTTTGACTTGTATTATTTGTAAAGATGAGGACTTTGTGCCAAGACCACTAAGTCATCGGTGTAAGCCAGGAGTTTTATCTTTGAGACACCAGCAGAAACACCACCATCTAGAATAAAACTTTTAGGGGACCACCATAGTACAGAAAACCTCACAGGAACTCTGAAAGTTTGAGCAAAGTAGGAAAAGTTTTTAATATAGTAAAGAATTGACCACGACGGACAGGCAGACACAGAACCAAATTTGCTCAGAATCATCTAAAATGCAAGTGAAAATTTTCATTCTCTTGGACGAGCTTCCACTACCTTCGGTAAGTGAGGAAGCATAATTTTGTAGACAATGTCAAATTTTTGCTGAATTTTTCTCCATCTCCATCTCTAGTCTTGCTGTCGCTATCATGATTTTGACGATGATGAGCCTATTGACAAGATTTTAGCTCCTCTTAAAGTAAAAATGTTCTAAAACAATCAGAAAAATTTCAAATTCAGTGAAAAATAGAAGCCTAATATAAAATTAATTAAACAAAGAGAGAGAAAACACCCTATTTAACAGGCAATGTCTCATGAAAATGCAAACATGGCATCTGCAGATACTCACCATGATATGGCTTCTCTCCTGTGTGGGTTTAAATAAGAAAGATTTTTTAAAATACAACTTTTTGTAAAGTTTAGAGTTAATTTTCTTATATTGAACAGAGTCGAAATATTCTCATAAAGTCATAAACCATGCTAAATTTGCTATTAGTGGTCAAAATATAAATATAAAAAATGAAGTATAAATGCAAGTTAGTTGCTATCGGTGGTTTCGTCATCGGTTGATTCAGTCGATAATGAATCTAGGTTTGATGAGCTTGTTGAGAAAGGACTTGCAGCTCTTCTTTGGAGTAGTGTTGACTCAAAGATCTGTAAATGCTTTTGCAAACGTTTGTCGAGATCGCTCTAACTGTGTGTACAGTATGAAGGACTTTATCTTCGCATTCGGAACTTGGATGAGGATATTCATTTTCTTCTCCATCAGAAGCCGGAAGGTATAGTCGATGTACTGATCACCGTACGTTGATGTATCAAGCCCGTTCAATGTCATATGCATGCAGATGATGCCAAAACTTGATTTGCTTTTTGATAACTTTTCGAAGAAATTTCATGAACTTTCGTCACCACACATGTTTGTGCGACATAAGTCTTAGCCGATTCATATATTTAGTTTGGCTCGTCTTGGAGTACTGGAACTTTCTAATGTGAGAGTTGAATCCACTAACGCTTTCAAGGTTTAAAAACTGTATGGCATTTCTTTCAAAGGAGTCAAGTCATGTGATTTTTGGTTCTTGAATAGGAAGTTTAAGCCAAGACAGGAGAATTTGCCTCAAAAAGGCATTCTTTATTGTCCAAATCACTTGAAACACGGATAAAACATCTAGGTTTATAGCTTCACTTTTGTGTGCTTCCTCGAGTGTGATTTCAAACTGATTGACTGCGTGAACGTTGCATTGCAGATATCACATTTATATGGCTTCTCTCCGGTGTGTGTCCTTTTATGCGTTTTTAAATGGCTTGACTGCGAGAACGTTGCGTCGCAGATGTCACATTTAAATGGCTTCTCTCCAGTGTGGGTCCTATTATGCACTTTTAATGCCCCTGAGCCGATGAATGTAGCATCGCAGATATCACATTTATATGGCTTCTCTCCTGTGTGGGTCACATTATGCCTTCTCAACTCCCATGACGCGGTGAATGCAGCTTCGCAGAAGTCACATTTATATGGCTTCTCTCCTGTGTGGGTCCTATTATGCTTTTTCAAATTGCCTGAGTTAGAAAATGTAGCATCGCAGATACCACATTTATATGGCTTCTCTCCTGTGTGGGTCCTATTATGAATTTTCAACTGGCCTGACTGCGTGAACGTTGCATCGCAGATATAACATTTAAATGGCTTCTCTCCTGTGTGGGTCCTATTATGAAGTTTCAACTGGCCTGACTGCGTGAACGTTGCATCGCAGATATCACATTTAAATGGCTTCTCTCCTGTGTGGGTCCTATTATGAATTTTCAAATGGCCTGACTGCGTGAACGTTGCATCGCAGATATCACATTTAAATGGCTTCTCCCCTGTGTGGATCCTATTATGCCTTTTCAAACTGTTTAAGATGGTAAATGTAGCGTCGCAGATATCACATTTATATGGCTTCTCTCCTGTGTGGATCCTATTAAGCCTTGTCAAATCACCAGATGCGCTGAATGTAGCATCGCATATATCACTTTTGAATTGCTTATTTCCGAGAGTTGAGGATCCTTCTTTTTCCACGTCGAAAATGCTCCAAACGAAGATTTTTTCTTCCTCATTAATCTTCTCGATATCCATAGCACTTTCCAGCTCAATATCGGGATCTTCAGGTTCTTCTTTGATTTCCTTCTTTGGTTCTTCTGGAGTGAACAGAGGTTCCTCTTTAATCTCGATTTCTTCCTCCTCCACATATTCTAATTTGATTTTAGTCTTCTCCTCCATATCAATCTAGAAAGAAGAAAATGATCAATCCATCTAATTATCGTAAAAAAATGATAATAAAAGTAAAAGTTTTCTAGGATCAGGCTGATGGCAGTATTCTCAGCTGTTTCTCTATGGTTTTAAGCTTAGTAGTAGGTAGTTATCAGTACCTTAATAAATCTCTGTGGCCTAGATGCTCCTAATAAAATCCCACAGATTATACTTATATAAATCTATCTTATCCTGAAAAATCTTTTTAAAAAATATGTAAAATCTTTTTACATCAGTATAAAGGTAAGTATAATCTGTGTTGACTGCACAGATTATCTATTTATATAATACAGATGGCGGTCTCCCCAGGTAAAAAAGGTCGCCTAAAGTGCAGATTTTAGAACATTGGGTGCTGGTGTCGACTCCCCCCGGAAATCCCCTACCAACCCCAACCTATCCCTACCATGACCACAGAAGAGAGATAGACTGTCTGTCTCTCTTGTGTGCTTTGACTTCTTTTATTTATGAATGACGATACTAGCGCTTTGGCGCTTGGGTTTCCAACTTTTGAACTAAACACGCGAAACTTGTCTTTCCCATTGACTCCTTCCCCCCTGGTTGACTGCTGAGGCTTATGATAAGCCTTAAATAACCTGCCTTCAGCTTGTCTGAATATCGATGTTTGACCCGCCCAAATTTAAATGTGTGCACTTTATGTCCTAAGAATGTTTACGTTTTCTCTAAATTTAGATGGTGTATAAGGTTTTTATGAATTTGGTTTATTTAATATTGAATGTTTTTGACGTTTTTTATTTTGATGGTTATTGACGTTTATCTACAAATTTGCAGTTTTTGACGGTTTTTTCTATCAATTTTTAAGCTTATTGTATGAATTTCGATGATTTTACGTCTTAATATGTACCAAAGACACTGATAGCACTCTAGACACCCCACTCTAGCGGCGAAACTGGAAGTCAAATTTTCATGTAGTTACCGGAGGGGATACGGAGTGCGCCACGGTGCATCTACTCCGCCGTTTGATTGGTCGGATTTTTTTCAAACCCCTTGTTCAAAGTTCAAACCGCCTAATCGTGTTACAACTTTCGAACTTCGTGCTTATTTTTGATTTAAACCAAAAACCTCAACCAAAATGTCCAACAAAAAGTGCAATTACGCTCTATGTTCCAACAGTAGATCGAAGAATCCAGAGCTTCGTTTTTACCAGTTTCCTTCGGATCCCCAGTTAAAGAACAAATGGCAATGTCGATCTTCAAGATCTCAATTCGAAAGACATAAAGAATAGAGTCTTATGCTCCCATCATTTTGATCAGGGGCAGATAAATCCGGTATCTGGCAGATTATTTAGTGGAGCTGTCCCACGTATGTATTTTAAAGGTTTTCTCAGTTCTCCTAAACCTTTCCTTAATTTCGCATGTGTTTCAAATTATTATCCTAATGCTAATCAAATGAATCCTGAATATGAAGACATCTACTCAGAATGATACCACACAGTCTTTCTCCTTGTCTTGCATTGTATCGACTTTTGTGGTTAAAAAGCTGAAGAACTTCTGGTTGAACCCTGTGCCAAAATTGCTGGTGCAAAGCCATCTTTGAACTGTCGATATCCCAGGTAGTTTAATTCCTTTGTCCCTAAGAAATTTGTAAAGTGCTGGGCTTTTAAAGTACATCGATAAAGAAAGACTTTTCATATCTTCGCGCCATGGGCTTCTGTTTTTATGAGATTGCACTGCAACCAGCGCTGTCGCAGCCTCAGAAAGGTCTTGTGGAGGGGTTTCGTGTCTTTTACATTTGATTATTTCCTTAATATCTTCATGAGGTAATAAACCATAAAAACCATTAATTACATTACTAATGCTTCAATTTTCTACAGAAAGCCAATTGTCTCATGAAATGCTTGACATTTCACTGAACTTCATCCTTCACCATGCGACGAATATCTTCATGAGGTAATGAACCATAAAAACCATTAATTACATTAATAATGCTTCAATTTTCTACAGAAAGCCAATTGTCTCATGAAATGCCTGACATTTCACTGAACTTCATCCTTTACCATGCGACGAATATCTTCATGAGGTAATGAACCATAAAAACCATTAATAATTATGTTCTTAATGCTTAAATTTTTTACATGAATCCGCTTTGTCTCCTGTCGACGAAGAGTGCGAGATGCTATCGACTTCACCAAACTGCATCGTTTACCATGCGAAGGAAATCTTCATGAGGTAATAAACGATGGTGAACATTATTAATTATGTTCGTAATGCTTAAATTTTTTACATGAATCCACTTTGTCTCATGTCGACGAAGATTGCGAGATGCTATCGACTTCACTAAACTGCATCGTTTACCATGCGAAGGAAATCTTCATGAGGTACCAAACGATGGTGAACATTAATAATTATGTTCCTAATGCTATAATTTCTTACAGGTAGCAAATTGAAAGTCTCAAGTCACCATAAACACTCAAAACTACATCCTTGTGATCGAGCATCGTTATAACAATTAAAAGAGTTTTAATTTCAACGAATTTTTAAAATACAAACCTATCTTCCTACTATGCACATTTTATATTTTCTACCTAATAGCAAGGAAAAGTTGTATTGACTTTGGCCCAATTGATTGTTTTCTGTTCTTTTAAACACCAATAAAAAAGTTTTTTTAAATCATGTCTTAGATCATTAAGATGGAAAAAATCCCACCTTCGTAGCTTTTTCAGTTTCGGAAATAACGTTGGGGGCGGTAGTTGACTTGGGGGGCGGCAAGGATGTTTCTTCTCCAAGGTTGGCCCCGGTACTAGCCGATTAAGATGGAAAAAATCCCACCGTCGTAGCTTTTTCCGTTTTGGAAATAACGTTGGGGGCGGTAGTTGACTTGGGGGCGGCAAGGATGTTACTTCTCCAAGGTTTGCCCCGGTGCTAGCCGATTAAGATGGAAAAAATCCCACCGTCGTAGCTTTTTCCGTTTCGGAAATAACGTTGGGGGCGGTAGTTGACTTGGGGGCGGCAAGGATGTTTCTTCTCTAAGGTTGGCCCCGGTACTAGCCGATTAAGACGGAAAAAATCCCACCGTCGTAGCTTTTTCCGTTTTGGAAATAACGTTGGGGGCGGTAGTTGACTTGGGGGGCGGCATGGATGATACTTCTCCAAGGTTGGCCCCGGTACTAGCCATTAAGATGGAAAAAATCCCACCTTCGTAGCTTTTTCAGTTTCGGAAATAACGTTGGGGGCGGTAGTTGACTTGGGGGCGGCAAGGATGTTACTTCTCCAAGGTTTGCCCCGGTGCTAGCCGATTAAGATGGAAAAAATCCCACCGTCGTAGCTTTTTCCGTTTCGGAAATAACGTTGGGGGCGGTAGTTGACTTGGGGGCGGCAAGGATGTTTCTTCTCTAAGGTTGGCCCCGGTACTAGCCGATTAAGACGGAAAAAATCCCACCGTCGTAGCTTTTTCCGTTTTGGAAATAACGTTGGGGGCGGTAGTTGACTTGGGGGGCGGCAAGGATGATACTTCTCCAAGGTTGGCCCCGGTACTAGCCGATTAAGATGGAAAAAATCCCACCGTCGTAGCTTTTTCCGTTTCGGAAATAACGTTGGGGGCGGTAGTTGACTTGGGGGCGGCAAGGATGTTTCTTCTCTAAGGTTGGCCCCGGTACTAGCCGATTAAGACGGAAAAAATCCCACCGTCGTAGCTTTTTCCGTTTTGGAAATAACGTTGGGGGCGGTAGTTGACTTGGGGGCGGCATGGATGATACTTCTCCAAGGTTGGCCCCGGTACTAGCCCATTAAGATGGAAAAAATCCCACCTTCGTAGCTTTTTCAGTTTCGGAAATAACGTTGGGGGCGGTAGTTGACTTGGGGGCGGCAAGGATGTTACTTCTCCAAGGTTTGCCCCGGTGCTAGCCGATTAAGATGGAAAAAATCCCACCGTCGTAGCTTTTTCCGTTTCGGAAATAACGTTGGGGGCGGTAGTTGACTTGGGGGCGGCAAGGATGTTTCTTCTCTAAGGTTGGCCCCGGTACTAGCCGATTAAGACGGAAAAAATCCCACCGTCGTAGCTTTTTCCGTTTTGGAAATAACGTTGGGGGCGGTAGTTGACTTGGGGGGCGGCATGGATGATACTTCTCCAAGGTTGGCCCCGGTACTAGCCGATTAAGACGGAAAAAATCCCACCGTCGTAGCTTTTTCCGTTTTGGAAATAACGTTGGGGGCGGTAGTTGACTTGGGGGGCGGCATGGATGATACTTCTCCAAGGTTGGCCCCGGTACTAGCCCATTAAGATGGAAAAAATCCCACCTTCGTAGCTTTTTCAGTTTCGGAAATAACGTTGGGGGCGGTAGTTGACTTGGGGGCGGCAAGGATGTTACTTCTCCAAGGTTTGCCCCGGTGCTAGCCGATTAAGATGGAAAAAATCCCACCGTCGTAGCTTTTTCCGTTTCGGAAATAACGTTTGGGGGCGGTAGTTGACTTGGGGGCGGCAAGGATGTTTCTTCTCTAAGGTTGGCCCCGGTACTAGCCGATTAAGACGGAAAAAATCCCACCGTCGTAGCTTTTTCCGTTTTGGAAATAACGTTGGGGGCGGTAGTTGACTTGGGGGGCGGCATGGATGATACTTCTCCAAGGTTGGCCCCGGTACTAGCCCATTAAGATGGAAAAAATCCCACCTTCGTAGCTTTTTCAGTTTCGGAAATAACGTTGGGGGCGGTAGTTGACTTGGGGGCGGCAAGGATGTTACTTCTCCAAGGTTTGCCCCGGTACTAGCCGATTAAGATGGAAAAAATCCCACCGTCGTAGCTTTTTCCGTTTCGGAAATAACGTTGGGGGCGGTAGTTGACTTGGGGGCGGCAAGGATGTTTCTTCTCTAAGGTTGGCCCCGGTACTAGCCGATTAAGATGGAAAAAATCCCACCGTCGTAGCTTTTTCAGTTTCGGAAATAACGTTGGGGGCGGTAGTTGACTTGGGGGCGGCATGGATGATACTTCTCCAAGGTTGGCCCCGGTACTAGCCGATTAAGATGGAAAAAATCCCACCGTCGTAGCTTTTTCCGTTTTGGAAATAACGTTGGGGGCGGTAGTTGACTTGGGGGCGGCATGGATGTTTACTTCTCAAGGTTGGCCCCGGTACTAGCCGATTAAGACGGAAAAAATCCCACCGTCGTAGCTTTTTCCGTTTTGGAAATAACGTTGGGGGCGGTAGTTGACTTGGGGGGCGGCATGGATGATACTTCTCCAAGGTTGGCCCCGGTACTAGCCCATTAAGATGGAAAAAATCCCACCTTCGTAGCTTTTTCAGTTTCGGAAATAACGTTGGGGGCGGTAGTTGACTTGGGGGCGGCAAGGATGTTACTTCTCCAAGGTTTGCCCCGGTGCTAGCCGATTAAGATGGAAAAAATCCCACCGTCGTAGCTTTTTCCGTTTCGGAAATAACGTTGGGGGCGGTAGTTGACTTGGGGGCGGCAAGGATGTTTCTTCTCTAAGGTTGGCCCCGGTACTAGCCGATTAAGACGGAAAAAATCCCACCGTCGTAGCTTTTTCCGTTTTGGAAATAACGTTGGGGGCGGTAGTTGACTTGGGGGGGCGGCATGGATGATACTTCTCCAAGGTTGGCCCCGGTACTAGCCCATTAAGATGGAAAAAATCCCACCTTCGTAGCTTTTTCAGTTTCGGAAATAACGTTGGGGCGGTAGTTGACTTGGGGGCGGCAAGGATGTTACTTCTCCAAGGTTTGCCCCGGTACTAGCCGATTAAGATGGAAAAAATCCCACCGTCGTAGTTTTTTCCGTTTCGGAAATAACGTTGGGGGCGGCAGATGACTTGGGGCGGCAAGGATGTTACTTCTCAAAAATCCCCGCCTCCACATTCCATAGATTTTGTAGGGCGGCAGTTGGGGGCATGACTATAAAGGATTAATACAATTTTATACCGGTAAGATTTGAGATGGTCAGATTTCGCATCTTTTAATAATTTTTTCTATAAAATGTAATGCATACTCGGCAACAGTGCATCTAGAAAAAAGAAAAAATCGGCAACGTTGTCGTCCAAGGTCAAGCGAATTTCGGTAAAATTTAATTTAAAATCCAGGCCTTCCACATTCACGCTCCTTGCGCGATCTATTGAGAATTTTTGGAAGCGCTTCCAAGGTCAGCTGGGCTGAATTCGACGACTGCCGGTTCTCGCCCACCAATGGGGAGTCTAGAGTGCTACCAGTGTCTTTGATATGTACTAGGATGGTTTTGACGTTACGTCTATGAATTTGGATGGTTTTTTACGAATTGGGTTGATTTGACGTTGTTTCTATGGTGGGAGGACCATTGTCCTTATTTCTTTCTTTTGCGAACAAGCTCGGAACTAATAGGCAGGTCGTTAGATTACTCTGGAGGAAGCTTTTTCCCACTAGCTAGAAAAGCTCTGGAACATCATTCAGCATGTTGGACACTCTGTGAGGGATAATTTTTTTTACAAACTGAGTCATAGTAGTCAAAACAAAAAATTTATTATAATTTATTTTTGAAATTTATTACAAAAACGAAGGCTTGCTAATGTGAGAGTTGCAAATGCATAGAAAAATCCACTAAAGCTCCAAGGTTTTAAAAATTGTATTGGCATTCTTCCAAAGGAGTCAAGTCAAACGCTTTTTGGTTCTTGAACATGTAGTTGAAGCCAAGACAGGAGACTTTGCCTCAAAAAGGTCCACCGGTGTCTTCTTATTTTAATTTCCAAATCACTAGAAACAGGGATAAAACACATCTAGGTTTATAGCTTCTCTTTAGTGTCCTTCCTAGAGTGTGCTTTCAAATTGTTTGCCATTGAAGAAGTCACATTTTATATGACTTCTCTCTAGTGTGGGTCCTACTATGCTTTTTCAAATAGCTTGACCGGCTGATGTAGCATCGCAGTTATCACATTTATATGGCTTCTCTCCTGTGTGGGCCCTATAATGCCTTTTTAAATCGTGCGAAATGGTGAATGCAGCTTCGCAGAAATCACATTTATATGGCTTCTCTCCAGTATGAGAATAAATGTGGCTTTTCAAAACACTTGGAAACGCAAACATGGCATCGCAGATATCACATTTATATGGCTTCTCCACTTTGTGGTCCAATTATGAGATTTCAAACTGCTTGGCACGGTGAATGAAGCATCGCAGATATCACATTTATATGGCTTTTCTCCTCTGTGGTATCCTATTATGCTTTTTCAAATAGCCTGACGTGGCGAATGCAGCTTCGCAGATGTCACATTTATGTGGCTTCTCTCCTGTGTGGATCATATTATGCGCTTTCAAACTGCTTGACCGGGTGAAAGTGACATCGCATATATCACATTTATATTGCTTCTTTCCTGTGTGGATCCTATTATGCCTTTTCAAATCTCCTGACGCGGTGAATGTGATCATTGCAGACATCACATTTATATGGCTCCTCTCCTGTGTGGATCCTATAATGCCTTTTCAAACTGCTTGACACGGTGTATGTAGCATCGCAGATATCACATTTAAATCGCTTATTTCCGTGAGTCGAGGATCCTTCATGTTCCATGTCGAAACTGCTCCAAACGAAGATTTGTTCTTCCTTATTAATCTTCTCGATATCGATGGCACATTCGAGCTCATTCTCGGGATCTTCGGATATATCTCTGATGTCCTTTATTGGCTCTAGGATGAATGGAGGTTCCTCTTTAATCTCGATTTCTTCGTCCTCCACATATTCCAATTTGATTTTTAGTCTTCTCCTTCATATCAATCTAGAAAGAAGAAAATGATCAATCCATCGAAAAAATAAAAAGCCCGTAAAAGTTTTCTAGGATCAGGCTAATAGCAGTATTCTCTGCTTAGTGCTTAGTAGATTTAGCTATCACTATCAGTACCTTAAGTTTAAGTTTATTTATTTATTCATTATTTACAAAAGATACAAAATTAGGAGACAAATTTGCATGAGCAGGGCTCATTAACGCAAATATAGATATAAAATAGGTAATTAGAATATATAAGCAATATAAAATAAGCAATATATACAAAAAATAGAAGTATGCTTTGAATAGCATGAAACTTGGTAGGGGAAGGGTGATAGGAGGAAGACGAAAGGGGTAAAGAGAAAAAGAAGAGATGACAGGAAAGGGAATCTAGTTGATGCTTGAAAGATGGTCCGCCACTGCCCGATCGAAGGAGGACAGCGAGCCTGAAGCACGAGCTTTAAGAGGCAAGGAATTCCAGGCCCGCGCACCTGCAATTTGGAATGAATTAAAATAGTGGTTAATCGTGGCATGAGACTGGTAGAGGCGATGATTAGAGGAGTTAGTAAAAATATGCAAATAGTTGGGCATATTGAATTTTGATGGTTTTAATATTTTAAAAATGAGTTTAAAGGTGATTAATTTAAGAAAAGAGAGAATATCGCAACCAAGAATTTTGTGCGAGTAATTGGAGATATGTGATCGAAGTGGGATGTTGAATGTGTATCGAGTACAATTATTGAAGAATACCGTGAGGCGATGACGCTCTTCGGAGGAAAGAGAAAATATGAACAGTGGGCAGCAGAAAATAAAATGGGGTAGAATAAGGGATTTTACAAGGCGAATTCTGATATCTCTGGTGATGCCGCTACCAAATCTACGGAGACAGAATAGGGTAAAATTAGCTTTCCTTCCAATCTCTCTAATGTGGGCTGACCAAGAAAGGTCACAGGACATAGTAACACCTAGGTTCTTGACAGACGAGGAGAAGGGAACAGCTAGTCCATTTATTACTATGGGCGGGAGACCAGAGCAGTCAATTTGATTCCTAAAAACAACTATGGCCTGCGACTTAGAGGCATTCAAAGCGAGATAATTGCGATCAGCCCACAGACAAACATTGGTGATCTCGGTGTTAGCTTTGTGGATATAATCTGGCAGATCAGTAGGTTTACATTGCAGGTAAAGTTGAAAGTCGTCCGCATAAAGATGGTGTTTCGAGTGGAT
The DNA here is from genome assembly GCA_018703685.1 of Orius laevigatus. Lineage (NCBI taxonomy): Eukaryota > Metazoa > Arthropoda > Insecta > Hemiptera > Anthocoridae > Orius > Orius laevigatus. The sequence continues at coordinate 20,285 of JAGWEN010001550.1, forward strand.
GAGCGACGATGAAATGTCGTTAATGTATAGGGAGAAGAGTAGAGGTCCTATGATCGATCCTTGTGGGACGCCGTTAAAAATGCGATCGGTTGAGGATTCATCTCCATTCGAACGAACAAACTGGTAACGGTCAGAGAGAAATGAGGCTATGAGATTGCAAGCTGTTGAACCGAATTTGAATTTTGAGATAAGCTTCTGAATCAGGATACCATGTGAGATGGAAGGAAAAGCGTTCGAGAAGTCCAGGAGAAGGAGGATGGTGCATTTACGCTTCTCTATGCCCGCCCGAATATCCTCCGTGACCTTCAATAGAGCAGTCGTACAGCTATGTCCTTGCCTAAAACCAGACTGAAATTGATCTAGGAGACTATTTTCCGAGAGGTAGGCCGTCATCTGTTTTTCCATAATCCGTTCAAGAACCTTAGACAGCGCGGGAAGAATACTTATCGGTCTGAAGTCTTTAGCCTGAGAGGGTGAAGAGACTTTAGGGATGGGCACTACGACCGCAGTTTTCCAGGCATTGGGAAACACCGACTGTGTTAGGCAGGAGTTGATCATATGAGTTAAATATGGTAGGACATTTGAGAGGATCTGATTGACAAAAGAAAGGGGGATGCCATCGTTGCCAACAGCATTCGATTTAATATTGCAGAGGGCTTCGACAATATCTAGATCGTTAACGTTGTTAAATGAGAAACCATCAAAGGTACCAGGAATGTCAACAGGAACAGGGTGAGCTGATTTCGAGGAGAAGTGATTTAGAAAGGTAGATGGAGGGATTGGAGAGGATTCGCTCTTATTCCTATTAATAATTCCAAGTCTCTTTACAGTCCTCCAAAAATTCCTAGAATCGTCCACAGAAGAGTCTATTTCCGACCTGACAAAATTTTCTTTGGCCTCTCTTACTAGATTGGTGCAATAATTGCGCTGTTTTTTAAACAAGGCAAAGTGTACTGGGTCCCTAGTCCTTCTCCATTTTTTATACAACCTGTCTCTGCGAATCAGTTGAGAGCGGATAGCATTAGTAAACCATGGTTGAGGTGGATGTCTTAGCTTGACTGTTTTTAATGGTGCAAATTTATCGATTAGATTGAGGCAAAGTTCATTAAAGTAGTCTATCATGAGGTTTGGATTATGGAGGTTAAAAATTTTAGCCCAGTCAAGATTGTTAGAATAGTCAATAAGTGATTCCAAGTTAATATTTTTAAAATCTCGATATTTAAATTCAACAGTTTTCCTCACAGGAGATGGCAGGGATAGTGAGACTGCTAGCATCCGGTGTCTGCTGACCCCAGGGACATCAAACTGGTCAAATTCAGTAACATCAATATTGTCAAGTTTCACAATGCATAAGTCAATACAACTCGAGGAGTAAGTGGAAAAATGGGTGGGCTTAGATGGTAAAATTTTTAACAACAGAGGAGGGAGCATGTCTTGAAAAAGCCTATGCAAAGTGACGTTATGAGTAGGATTGATGTTAAAATCGCCCATTACAATAACCTGAGAGAATTTAGTAGCAACATCACTTAGTATCAATTCGAGTTCTGCAGCCTTTGAGTTATGATCAAAATTGTTCTTCTTACTTGAAGGAGGATTGTATACTACACCAATGGCAACTTTGTTACTGTTCAGCATTAGTTCAATGAAAAGCGAATCAATGAGACAAGACGAGGACTGTGAAATAATTTTAAATTTGAGGTTATTCCTCACATAGAGTGCGACACCACCGCCACAGATAATCGGTCTATCATTTCGAATAAGCACATACCCAGGAATTTTGTAAAGATCACTAGAGTGGAGTGGTTTCAGCCAGGTTTCAGAAATGGCGATCACTGAGAAATTGTTGTTATTTAAATAAAATTTAATATTTTCTATGTTGGAGTTGAGGCTCTGAGCATTGAAGTGACAAGCAAGAAAATTATTTGAGTTACGAGTACAGAAATCTGAAATGTCGAAAGGAGGCTGGTGCGACGGACCTTGCGAGCAACTGGACATCATCATGAGAGTGATTGAACAACAAGCTGCACACTGACCACCTCCACCGAACCAGCAACAGACCAAATTCCAAGCACTAGATTGAGAGAAGAAGTCAGAAAAGAGAAAAGGAAGAAAGGGAAAAAGAGAATGGAGAAGAGAAGAGGGTAAGCCATAAACATAGGTAAGCCATAAACATGACTACCAAAAATAGAGCAAAAAGTCATGGAATACATGAAAGTGAACGAACACAATCCTATCCTACAGTTTTGTGAACACGGTTTAGTGAGAAAATTAACCACTAATTTATTGAAAAACAAACGAAGCTATACAATCAAATAAAGCAAAATACAATAAATTTCTGTGACTAGCATGGACAAAATAAGATATGTTTTGCCATGGATGGGTGAAAAAGTGAAAATGAATTAGAAAGAACGAAATAAAACAAAATACAATAAATTTCTGTGACTAACATGGACAAAATAACATAAGTTTTGCCATGGACTGGTGAGAAAAACTAAAACGAACGAACAAATTGAGCAAAATAAAGAAATTACTTAAGAAATGATGCTGTCGAACTGAGACGCAGATGATGACGAGAAGATCCTTCCATCGTCGACCCACTTCACCGTCCCACCGACGGTCCAGACGTTGTTGCGCCCGAAGAGCTTAACTGCTCGAGTATAAAGCTCCCTTCTGGAAGGCGTGAGGTCTTCGACGACGATCATCCCTTTACCTTTGAGAAGTTTTCGGTTCTTAAGAACTTCCGATCGAGCCGAGTAAGAGTTGAAGGTTACGACGATAGGTCTGGGCCGAGTTTTGCGCGACGATGTCTGGGAAATATCAGCATTAACAGCAATTGAGGTGTCAGCAGGTGGATCAGTCGGGGGCTGTGTGAGTCTTCCAACTCTTCTGAAGCGAGCGAAGGCGTGGTCAGGAACGGTGACGTTAAGATTATCAAAGAGAAAGGACTTAACGACATCAGCGACAACCTCGTTTTTTGCTTCAGGAATTCCCACTAAGCATAGGTTCATGGCTCTCTGTGACTGGCGTAAATCGTCGATTTCCTCAGTAAACTTAGATATGAAAGCCGATTGTTGAGACATGAGGTCATTTAAGGTGTCTTGGAGAGCTTTCATGAGCGAGTTTTCCAGTTTGTTGACGATCGTCAAACGGTCATCCGGCGAAAGGCCTCCCAGTATTACTTCCACGTCTGGGTCATTAATGAAATTTACCTTCGCATTTTCGATGGTCTTATCCAGTTTCTCTTTAAATAAAGAGTATAAGGCAGAGCCGCCAGAAGTATCAGAAAGTTTGTTAGCAGCAAAATCGAGCTCTTGTGTTCGCCCACGTGTGGGCCGGTGACGCCGCGTATTGTTTACGAACGAATTTTTCGGAGTAGCACTCATGATTCACTGAATAGATTGTCCTTATTATAAATTTACGTTAAAAACTCACTTTTAACTAGAAAAACGACTAAATTTGACCATTAAAAAACTGAGGAAAGGAGCGGCGATGTTCACTCGGTAACCTCCATGAACCTCCCTTAACGTGGTCCCAGAACATCTCACTTAAATTTGAACCGTTCTTAATACGGTCTGCGGATCATCAGACATTCCCATCACGATTTTCACCATCTCAAACTTAAGGTCACAAGAAATCACGAAATTCCAGTTAGGCCCCTTAAACAAGTCCCAGTAACCGATTTTGAACTGTGGAACTGCTATTAACTATGATCTTCGGCCCCTAGTGACTTTCCCGTCGCGATTTATTAACACATCTCAACCTCAGGTGTCCGAGAAATCACGAAAATTCCGAAAATGCCCTTTATGCCCTAAGCGAAGTACCAGAACCGCTTTCTCGATTCAAGCATTTTCATAGGCTTCTACCTGGTGAAACAAAAGCTCTAATACCAAGTCTCGTTTAATTCAAACAATCCTAGCTCGAGTTATCGCGTCGGTACAATATATAGATTATATCGCCAACTTAGGGAATGACCTATATTTTCGTGATCAGGAGATCGTCCTGATCACGAATATATAAGCCTCTAAGACCGAAAGCCGCCGTGAGGCCGCCCCATAGCCTGCTTCCTCCGACAATCCGCTAAAACCGCTAAAAAAAAAAAATAATAAATAAATAAATTCTTAAAGTTGCCAATGTTGCCACAGCATTGATACCACAATTCACGATTTTCCC
>JAGWEN010001551.1:0-24423 GCA_018703685.1 Orius laevigatus
CACCAATTATCTGTTATCATTTTCTAGTTTTTTACTATTTTATCTTTAATAACCAATTAGCCTCGAGAAAACGCAGACTCGCTCTTTTGATCTCGCCGTCTCGTATCATCCATAAAAATTTTGGCTCCGACGGGAATTTCTTTGGCATGCCGACATCATTTTTGGAAAACTTTCACTTTTTTGAACGGAATTTCAACGAAGGAGAAAAAAAAATTGTAAAAATAAGTTTAAAAAAAAAGTTTAAAGAGACAATTTTTCATCAAAAACTTCAAAATGAAGGTTTTAAGAGACAAACTTTCGTCAAAAACCTCAAAATCAACGTTTAAAGAGACAATTTTTCATCGAAAACTTCAAAATGAATGTTTTAAGAGCCAAATTTTCGTCAAAAACCTCAAAATAAACGTTTTAAGAGACAGTTTTACGTAAAAAAACCTCAAAATCAACGTTTTAAGAGACAATCTCTATCGAAAACTTCAAAATGAACGTTTTAAGAGCCAAATTTTCGTCAAAAACCTCAAAATCAACGTTTTAAGAGACAGTTTTACGTAAAAAAAAACCTCGAAAACAACGTTTTAAGAGACAATTTTTCATCAAAAACTTCAAAATGAAGGTTTTAAGAGCCAAACTTTCGTCAAAAAACCTCAAAATCAACGTTTTAAGAGATAATTTTAGTAACACCTCAAAATCAAAGTTTTAAGAGACAATTTTCCTTAAAAAAAAACCCTCGAAAACAACGTTTTAAGAGACAATTTTTCATTAAAACTTCAAAATGAAGGTTTTAAGAGCAAAATTTTCGTCAAAAACCTTCAAAATCAACGTTTTAGGAGACAATTTTTCGTCAAAAAACCTCAAAATCAAAGTTTTAAAAGACAATTTTTCATTAAAACTTCAAAATGAAGGTTTTAAGAGCAAAATCTTCGTCAAAAACCTTCAAAACTAACGTTTTAAGAGACAATTTTTCATCAAAAACTTCACAATGAACGTTTTAAGAGCCAAACTTTCGTCAAAAAAACATCAAAATCAAAGTTTTAAGAGACAATATTTCATCAAAAAACCTCAAAATCGTCATTTTGAGAGACAACGTTTCATCAAAAACTTCAAAATGAACGATTTAAGAGCCACATTTTCATTACAAAAAACCTAAAAATCGACGTTTTAAGACATAATTTTCGTCAAAAAACCTCGAAATCAAAGTTTTTGGAAAACTTTCACTTTTTCGAACGGAATTTCAACGAAGGAGAAAAAAAAAATTGTAAAAATAAGTTAAAAAAAAAAAGTTTAAAGAGACAATTTTTCATCAAAAACTTCAAAATGAAGGTTTTAAGAGTCAAACTTTCGTCAAAAAACCTCAAAATCAACGTTTTAAGAGATAATTTTCGTCAAAAAAAACCCCTCAAAATCAAAGTTTTAAGAGACAATTTTCCTTAACCCTCGATAACAAAACAACGTTTTAGGAGACAATTTTTCATTAAAACTTCAAAATGAAGGTTTAAGAGCAAAATTTTCTTCAAAAACTTTCAAAATCAACGTTTTAAGAGACACTTTTTCGTCAAAAAACCTCAAAATAAAAGTTTTAAGAGACAATTTTTCGTCAAAAAACCTCCAAATCGACGTTTTAAGAGACAATTTTTCATCAAAAACTTTAAAATGAAGGTTTTAAGAGCAAAATTTTCGTCAAAAACCTTCAAAACTAACGTTTTAAGAGACAATTTTTCATCAAATACTTCACAATGAACGTTTTAAGAGCCAAACTTTCGTCAAAAAAACCTCAAAATCAAAGTTATAAGAGACAATTTTTCATCAAAAAACCTCAAAATCGTCATTTTGAGAGACAACGTTTCATCAAAAACTTCAAAATGAACGATTTAAGAGCCAAATTTTCTTTAAAAAAAACCCTCAAAATCGACATTTTAAGACATAATTTTCGTCAAAAAACCTCGAAATCAAAGTTTTTGGAAAACTTTCACTTTTTCGAACGGAATTTGAACGAAGAAAAAAAAATTGTAAAAATAAAATGAGACGGTAATGGGTTTGTGTTGGATCGTATATAAAGAAGCGGCTTCTTTGAACTTCCTACGTCGACAATGCCAAGTTCAAAGGAAACAATAAGATAACTATGTGGTCCCTGGGCATGAAGGATGAGAGGAGTGAGTGAGGAGGTGGAGGAAGAAGGGAAAAGAAGAAGAAGAAAAAAAAAACGAGGATAGAAAGAGAGCGAGTCGAAAGGGGGAGGGGGAAAGCGGGCATTCTCCGAGTGGGTTTCGGTTTAGGAAACGGCGGCATCTTTCCTTTGAACTCGTCTGGCTTCCCTTCACTGATCTCCTCCACGGTTCTGGTCCGATGCCAAGTGAGCCAACCCCACAATCAACTAAAGGCGATCCCACCTTCTACTCAGAAAAAAAAGTTACGTATTACATAAAACCACGACTTACTAATTTGACGATTATTAAACTGGGTTGGAAAGGATAAATTCCGATCCTTTCTCGGTTAATTTTTTTTTTAAATCCAATTTATTCGACATTGTAAACATAAAACAATTTCGATTGATTTTTTATCCTTTATGGACATTTGGGCCACAATTATCTCGAGTTTTGATCCTTTTTGGACATTAGGGGCCTTAATTATCTCATGTTTTGACCCTTTTTGGACACTAGGGGCCCTTTTAGCTTGATTTTTGATCCTTTTTGGACTTTAGGGGCCCTAATTATCATGAGTTTTTTCCTTTTGGACACTAAGGGCCCTTTTAAGGACGGTTTTTTACCCTTTTTGGACAATAGGGGCCCTTTTAACTTTAATTTTTTACACTATGGCCCTTTTTTGGGCAGGTTACGTAAGTTACATAAAACCACGACTTACTAATTTGACGATTATTAAACTGGGTTGGAAAGGATAAATTCCGATCCTTTCTCGGTTAATTTTTTTTTTAAATCCAATTTATTCGACATTGTAAACATAAAACAATTTCGATTGATTTTTTATCCTTTATGGACATTTGGGCCACAATTATCTCGAGTTTTGATCCTTTTTGGACACTGGGGGCCCTTTTAAGATCGGTTTTGATCCTCTATGGACATTAGGGGCCATAATTATCTCGAGTTTTGATCTTTTTTGGACATTAGGGGCCTTAATTATCTCATGTTTTGACCCTTTTTGGACAATAGGGGGCCCTTTTAGCTTGATTTTTGATCCTTTTTGGACTTTAGGGGCCCTAATTATCATGAGTTTTTTCCTTTTGGACACTAAGGGCCCTTTTAAGGACGGTTTTTTACCCTTTTTGGACACTAGGGGCCCTTTTAGCTTGATTTTTGATCCTTTTTGGACTTTAGGGGCCCTAATTATCATGAGTTTTTTCCTTTTGGACACTAAGGGCCCTTTTAAGGACGGTTTTTTACCCTTTTTGGACAATAGGGGCCCTTTTAACTTTAATTTTTTACACTATGGCCCTTTTTTGGGCAGGTTACGTAAGTTACATAAAACCACGACTTACTAATTTGACGATTATTAAACTGGGTTGGAAAGGATAAATTCCGATCCTTTCTCGGTTAATTTTTTTTTTAAATCCAATTTATTCGACATTGTAAACATAAAACAATTTCGATTGATTTTTTATCCTTTATGGACATTTGGGGCCACAATTATCTCGAGTTTTGATCCTTTTTGAGCACTAGGAGCCCTTTTAAGATCGGTTTTTGATCCTTTTTTGGGCATTAGGCTTTATAGGTCGTTTTTTAATCCTTTTTGCACATTAGGGGCCCTTTTTGGGTCGGTTTTTGATACTTTTTGGACACTAGGGGCCCTTTTAGATTGATTTTTGATCCTTTTTGGGCATTGGGGGCCTTAATTATCTCGAGTTTTGATCCTTTTTGGGCATTAGGGGCCCTTTATAGGTCGTTTTTTAATCCTTTTTGCACACTAGGGGCCCTTTTTGGGTCGGTTTTTGATACTTTTTGGACACTAGGGGCCCTTTTAGATTGATTTTTGATCCTTTTTGGGCATTGGGGGCCTTAATTATCTCGAGTTTTGATCCTTTTTGGACACTACGGGCCCTTTTTAGGTCAATTTTTGATCCTTTTAGAACACTAGGGGCCCTTTAAAGGTCGGTTTATGATCCTTTTTGGGCATTAGGGGCCCTAATTATCTCGGTTTTTGATCCTTTTTGGACTCTAGGGGCCCTTTTTAGGTCGGTTTTTGATCCTTTTTGGGCATTAGGGGCCCTAATTATCTCGAGTTTTGATCCTTTTTGGACACTAGGGGCCCTTTTAGATCGGTTGTGGATCCTTTTTGGACACCAGGGGCCCTTTATAGGTCTGTTCTTGAACCTTTTTGGGCATTTGGGGGGCCCTAATTATCTCGAGTTTTGATCCTTTTTGGACACTAGGGGCCCTTTTAGCTTGATTTTTTTAATCCTTTTTGGACATTAGGGGCCCTAATGATCTCGAGTTTTGATCATTTTTGGGCATTGGGGGCCTTTATTATCTCGAGCTTTGATCCTTTTAGAACACTAGGGGCCCTTTAAAGGTCGGTTTATGATCCTTTTTGGGCATTAGGGGCCCTAATTATCTCGGTTTTTGATCCTTTTTAGACACTAGGGGCCCTTAAAGCTTGATTTTTGATCGTTTTTGGGCATTAGGGGCCTTATTTATCTCGAGTTTTGATCCTTTTTTGGCTCTAGGGGCCCTTTATAGGTCGGTTTTATGATCCTTTTTTGGCATTAGGGGCCCTTTTTAGGTCGGTTTTTGATCCTTTTTAGACACTAGGGGCCCTTTTAGCTTGATTTTTGATCGTTTTTGGGCATTAGGGGCCTTATTTATCTCGAGTTTTGATCCTTTTTGAACACTAGGGGCCCTTTTAAGATCGGTTATTGATCCTTTTTGGGCATTAGGGGCCCTTTATAGGTCGTTTTTTAATCCTTTTTGCACACTAGGAGCCCTTTTTGGGTCGGTTTTTGATACTTTTTGGACACTAGGGGCCCTTTTAGCTTGATTTTTTTATCCTTTTTGGGCATTAAGGGCCTTAATTTTCTCGAGTTTTGATCCTTTTTGGACACTAAGGGCCCTTTTTAGGTCGGTTTTTGATCCTTTTAGAACACTAGGGGCCCTTTAAAGGTCGGTTTTTGATCCTTTTTGGGCATTAGGGGCCCTAATTATCTCGAGTTTTGATCCTTTTTGGATACTAGGGGCCCTTTTAGGTCGGTTGTGGATCCTTTTTGGACACCAGGGGCCCTTTATAGGTCGGTTTTTGATCCTTTTTGGGCATTAGGGGCCCTAATTATCTCGAGTTTTGATCCTTTTTGGACACTAGGGGCCCTTTTAGGTCGGTTGTGGATCCTTTTTGGACACCAGGGGCCCTTTATAGGTCTGTTCTTGAACCTTTTTGGGCATTTGGGGGGCCCTAATTATCTCGAGTTTTGATCCTTTTTGGACACTAGGGGCCCTTTTAGGTCGGTTGTGGATCCTTTTTGGACACCAGGGGCCCTTTATAGGTCTGTTTTTGATCCTTTTTGGGCATTTGGGGGGCCCTAATTATCTCGAGTTTTGATCCTTTTTGGACACTAGGGGCCCTTTAAGGTCGGTTGTGGATCCTTTTTGGACACCAGGGGCCCTTTATAGGTCTGTTTTTGATCCTTTTTTGGGCATTTGGGGGGCCCTAATTATCTCGAGTTTTGATCCTTTTTGGACACTAGGGGCCCTTTTAGCTTGATTTTTTAAATCCTTTTTGGACATTAGGGACCCTAATGATCTCGAGTTTTGATCATTTTTGGGCATTGGGGGCCTTTATTATCTCGAGCTTTGATCCTTTTTGGACACTAGGGGCCCTTTTAGCTTGATTTTTTTAATCCTTTTTGGACATTAGGGGCCCTAATTATCATGAGTTTTTTCCTTTTGGGACACTAAGGGCCATTTTGAGGTCGGTTTTTTACCCTTTTGAGTACCAGGGGCCCTTTTGGCATGATTTTTGATCATTTTTGGACACTAGGGCCCTTTTTTGGCAGGTTTTCGATCTTTTTAGACACCAGGGGCCATTTTAGCTTGATTTATGATCCTTATTGGACTTAGAGGCCCTTTTTAGATCGGTTTTGATCTTTTTTGGACACCGGGGCCTTTTTGGCTTGAATTTTCATCATTTTTGGACACTAAGGGCCCTTTCAGCTTGATTTTTGATCTTTTTTGGACACTTAGGGGCCCATTTAGCTTGATTTTTGATCCTTTTTGCCCACCAATGGCCCTTTTTAGCCACAAGGGACCCTTTTAACTAGAAGTTTCTTTGCAAAAATTGGTGTTTTTAACCACAATCTACATTTTTTGAATCGGCGGAACGCTGCCGCGTTCCCACCTCCGACCTTCTAAAGCCCTACTGAGTGAAAATTCGGTGAAAATCTGACAGGTAGCACGCGAATATCGCACTTTCACCAGATTCAATACTGCAGGATGTACACCTAAATCAAGCATTTTATAGCAAACCATGTTTGGCATCAAAAGTGGCACTTGAACATCAAAAACTTTCCATAACCGCTTTAAAAGATGAAGAAAACCGCAAATCTTTGATATATTTGAAACTGGGGCCTAGGATGTTCGTGCGGTTCATCCGTTACGTGACGCTCTGAAGAAGTCTTCCCAATGAAGAAATCTCTATTTCTAGTTTTCTCTTCTCCCAAGAAACCTACGCCCGACAAACGTTTTTCCCGGATAAAGATCTCCCCCCGAAAAATAATAAAACATTTTACGGCTCGGACAAAGAGTATTTTACGAGTTTCGGGTTTCTTATGTTCTGAAAAATAAATTCTGGCCGACGAAATTCTAGAAAATCAAGTACGAAACGAGTACCCTTCATGAGAAATTCCGGTTCTTTAAGCGGCGATGCCGACAAAGGACAACTACGTGTTCCAAAAGCATCGCCTTCCCTTTGATCCACCGAGTCGCCTCCTCTTTGTTCTTCCTTGGTCAGCCTCTATCTTAAGAAGGTCGCGCCTTAAGAAAACTAGGGTTGTCCAAACTAAAATATCAACCCTACATTTCCTTCTTTTTCCCATTTAATAAGCCGACAAAGACGTACTACCATTCCCAAAAACGTAGCCAAACTCGGTTTTTTGTCTTTTTTTTTAAGTGTGATAAAAAATTGATATTAATATAAAAAAATAGTTACCAGTAAATTGTTTATATCCACTGAGGAATTTAGTTTTCCACCACCTCACGAGGTAATTAGCCATAGTAATTTTTTAAAGAACACACGAAATATAAAAACAACACTACATCACAAAAAAAGCGATGAAAAAACACATAAATGGATTTAAAAAAAAATCGCGGTGGAAAAGAAGTGTCGTTCACCACTGAAGCTGACTGAAGTGAGCAGCGAAGTTGTGAAGAGTATTAGTAGGGCTTGGTGGGGATGGGGGATTTGGAGGAAGGGAGGGGAGGGGTCTATTATCTGTCGGCGTTTCTCCAAAGGAGTTCCCGGGGACCGACCATGTGGTCCCTCTCCCTCTTGTCCCAAGGCCCCTCGACGAGAATCCCCCCCGCTCGCCCGATCCACAAACACCCCCGGCCCCGCACTTCGTCCCTAGGTCCGTCCCATTACATACAACTAATTACAAAGTATACCTGACAAATGCTCAGGTACGTCTCAGACAAAAGGGCCGAGACAATTTCCAAGATTTTTTTTTTCCTTCCTTCTTTTTAGTGGCCTTTATAAAGTTTTTAACGGGATGGAAATTTGTCTTCAGACAGCAAAATTGACTGGAACTCCCAAAATGGCAACTTTGCTCTGCAGACATCTCCATCGGCTGGGCGGAACGCTCCCGCGTTCTTAGATACCAACCTCCTGACTACATTTTAATATGGTGAAAATTTGGTGAAGATCGGGGGTTTTCTGACGAAATCCGAATTGCAGGCGGGAAAGTTGATATCTTTTTTTGGCTGCTGTTGATTTTGTAAGGGTATCACATCTTTTTGTAGTTAACGTTAACCGACAGATTTGTTGGTTAGGGTGGTTAGATTGGGTTTTGTGGTTTTGCGGGATTTTGGTATAATTCTTGGTTTAGACAGTTAGGGTGATTTGGGTGGTTTGGGTGATTTGGGTGGTTTTGGAGGTTTGGCGATTTTAGTGGTGTGGGTGATTTTGGAGATTTTGGTGGTTTGGGCGGTTTTGGTGGTTTGGGTGATTTTGGAGGTTTGGATGATTTTGGAGTTTTTGGTGATTTTGGTAGTTTGGGCGATTTTGGAGGTATTGGTTGTTTGGGTGATTTTGGAGATTTTGGTGGTTTGGGCGGTTTTGGTGTTTTGGGTGTTTTTGGAGGTTTGGGTGATTTTGGAGGTTTGGGTGATTTTGGAGGTTTTGGTGATTTTGGTAGTTTGGGCGATTTTGGAGGTATTGGTGGTTTGGGCGATTTTGGTGGTTTGGGCGATTTTGGAGGTTTTGGTGGTTTGGGCGTTTTTGGATGTTTGGGCGATTTTGGAGGTATTGGTGCTTTGGGCGATTTTGGAGGTATTGGTGGTTTGGGCGATTTTGGAGGTTTTGTTAGTTTGGGCGTTTTGGAGGTTTGGGCGATTTTGGAGGTATTGGTGGATTGGGCGATTTTGGAGGTTTTGGTGGTTTGGACGATTTTGGTGGTTTGGACGATTTTGGTGGTTTGGGCGATTTTGGAGGTATTGGTGGTTTGGGCGATTTTGAAGGTTTTGTTAGTTTGGGCGATTTGGGAGATTTTGGTGGTTTGGGCGATTTTGAAGGTTTTCTTAGTTTGGGCGATTTGGGAGATTTTGGTGGTTTGGGCGATTTTGGAGGTTTTGGTGGTTCGGGCGTTTTTGGAGGTTTGGGCGATTTTGGAGGTTTTGGTGGTTTGGGCGATTTTTGAGGTTTGTTAGTTTGGGCGATTTTGGAGAGTTTTGGTGGTTTGGGCGATTTTGGGAGATTTTGGTGGCTTTGGGCGTTTTGTAGGTTTTGGTGTTTGGGCGATTTTGGAGGTATTGGTGGTTTGGGCGATTTGGAGGTTTGGTGGTTTGGGCGATTTTGGAGATTTTGGTGGTTTGGGCGATTTTGGAGGTTTTGTTAGTTTGAGCGATTTGGGAGATTTTGGTGGTTTGGGCGATTTTGGAGATTTTGGTGGTTTGGGCGATTTTGGAGGTTTTGTTAGTTTGGGCGATTTTGGAGATTTTGGTGGTTTGGGCGATTTGGGAGATTTTGGTGGCTTGGGCGATTTTGGAGGTTTTGGTGGTTTGGGCGATTTTGGAGATTTTGGCGGTTTGGGCGAATTTGGAGGTATTGGTGGTTTGGACGATTTTGGAGATTTTGGTGGTTTGGGCGATTTTGGAGGTTTTGTTAGTTTGGGCGATTTTGGAGATTTTGGTGGTTTGGGCGATTTGGGAGATTTTGGTGGTTTGGGCGATTTGGGAGATTTTGGTGGTTTGGGCGATTTTGGAGATTTTGGTGGTTTGGGCGATTTTGGAGATTTTGGTGGTTTGGGCGATTTAGGAGATTTTGGTGGTTTGGGCGATTTTGGAGATTTTGGTGGTTTGGGCGATTTTGGAGATTTTGGTGGTTTGGGCGATTTTGGAGGTTTTGTTAGTTTGAGCGATTTGGGAGATTTTGGTGGTTTGGGCGATTTAGGAGATTTTGGTGGTTTGGGCGATTTTGGAGATTTTGGTGGTTTGGGCGATTTTGGAGATTTTGGTGGTTTGGGCGATTTTGGAGGTTTTGTTAGTTTGAGCGATTTGGGAGATTTTGGTGGTTTGGGCGATTTAGGAGATTTTGGTGGTTTGGGCGATTTTGGAGATTTTGGTTGTTTGGGCGATTTGGGAGATTTTGGTGGCTTGGGCGATTTTGTAGGTTTTGGTGGTTTGGGCGATTTTGGAGATTTTGGCGGTTTGGGCGATTTTGGAGGTATTGGTGGTTTGGACGATTTTGGAGATTTTGGTGGTTTGGGCGATTTTGGAGGTTTTGTTAGTTTGGGCGATTTTGGAGATTTTGGTGGTTTGGGCGTTTTTGGAGGTTAGGGCGATTTCGGAGGTTTTGTTAGTTTGGGCGATTTTGGTGGTTTGGGAGATTTTGGAGGTTTTGGTGGTTTGGGCGTTTTTGGAGGTTTGGGCGATTTTTGAGGTATTGGTGGTTTGGGCGATTTTGGAGGTTTTCTTAGTTTGGGCGATTTTGGAGATTTTGGTGGTTTGGGCAATTCGGGAGATTTTAGTGGTTTGGGCGATTTTGGAGGTTTTGTTAGTTTGAGCGATTTTGGAGATTTTGGAGGTTTGGGCGATTTTGGAGGTATTGGTGGTTTGGACAATTTTGGAGATTTTGGTGGTTTGGACTATTTTGGAGATTTTGGTGGTTTGGGCGATTTTGGAGGTTTTGTTAGTTTGGGCGATTTTGGAGATTTTGGTGGTTTGGGCGATTTGGGAGATTTTGGTGGTTTGGGCGATTTTGTAGGTTTTGTTAGTTTGAGCAATTTAGGAGATTTTGGTGGTTTGGGCGATTTTGGAGATTTTGGTGGTTTGGGCGATTTTGGAGGTATTGGTGGTTTGGACGATTTTGGAGGTTTTGTTAGTTTGGGCGATTTTGGAGGTTTTGTTAGTTTGGGCGATTTTGGAGATTTTGGTGGTTTGGGCGATTTGGGAGATTTTGGTGGCTTGGGCGATTTTGTAGGTTTTGGTGGTTTGGGCGATTTTGGAGATTTTGGAGGTTTGGGCGATTTTGGAGGTATTGGTGGTTTGGACGATTTTGGAGATTTTGGTGGTTTGGGCGATTTGGGAGATTTTGGTGGTTTGGGCGATTTTGGAGGTTTTGTTAGTTTGGGCGATTTTGGTGGTTTGGGCGATTTGGGAGATTTTGGTGGCTTGGGCGATTTTGTAGGTTTTGGTGGTTTGGGCGATTTTGGAGATTTTGGCGGTTTGGGCGATTTTGGAGGTATTGGTGGTTTGGACGATTTTGGAGATTTTGGTGGTTTGGGCGATTTTGGAGGTTTTGTTAGTTTGGGCGATTTTGGAGATTTTGGTGGTTTGGGCGATTTGGGAGATTTTGGTGGCTTGGGCGATTTTGTAGGTTTTGGTGGTTTGGGCGATTTTGGAGATTTTGGCGGTTTGGGCGATTTTGGAGGTATTGGTGGTTTGGACGATTTTGGAGATTTTGGTGGTTTGGGCGATTTTGGAGGTTTTGTTAGTTTGAGCGATTTGGGAGATTTTGGCGGTTTGGGCGATTTTGGAGGTTTTGTTAGTTTGGGCGATTTTGGAGATTTTGGTGGTTTGGGCGATTTTGGAGGTATTGGTGGTTTGGACGATTTTGGAGATTTTGGTGGTTTGGGCGATTTTGGAGGTTTTGTTAGTTTGAGCGATTTGGGAGATTTTGGTGGTTTGGGCGATTTTGGAGATTTTGGCGGTTTGGGCGATTTTGGAGGTATTGGTGGTTTGGACGATTTTGGAGATTTTGGTGGTTTGGGCGATTTTGGAGGTTTTGTTAGTTTGAGCGATTTGGGAGATTTTGGTGGTTTGGGCGATTTTGGAGATTTTGGCGGTTTGGGCGATTTTGGAGGTTTTGGTGGTTTGGGCGATTTGGGAGATTTTGGCGGTTTTCTTAGTTTGGGCGATTTTGGAGATTTTGGTGGTTTGGGCAATTCGGGAGATTTTAGTGGTTTGGGCGATTTTGGAGGTTTTGTTAGTTTGAGCGATTTTGGAGATTTTGGAGGTTTGGGCGATTTTGGAGGTATTGGTGGTTTGGACAATTTTGGAGATTTTGGTGGTTTGGACTATTTTGGAGATTTTGGTGGTTTGGGCGATTTTGGAGGTTTTGTTAGTTTGGGCGATTTTGGAGATTTTGGTGGTTTGGGCGATTTGGGAGATTTTGGTGGTTTGGGCGATTTTGTAGGTTTTGTTAGTTTGAGCAATTTAGGAGATTTTGGTGGTTTGGGCGATTTTGGAGATTTTGGTGGTTTGGGCGATTTTGGAGGTATTGGTGGTTTGGACGATTTTGGAGATTTTGGTGGTTTGGGCGATTTTGGAGATTTTGGTGGTTTGGGCGATTTGGGAGATTTTGGTGGCTTGGGCGATTTTGTAGGTTTTGGTGGTTTGGGCGATTTTGGAGATTTTGGTGGTTTGGGCGATTTTGGAGGTATTGGTGGTTTGGGACGATTTTGGAGATTTTGGTGGTTTGGGCGATTTGGAGATTTGGTGGTTTGGGCGATTTTGGAGGTTTTTTGGGCATTTTGGTGGTTTGGGCGATTTGGGAGATTTTGGTGGTTTGGGCGATTTTGGAGGTTTTGGTGGTTTGGGCGATTTGGGAGATTTTGGTGGTTTGGGCGATTTTGGAGGTATTGGTGGTTTGGACGATTTTGGAGATTTTGGTGGTTTGGGCGATTTTGGAGGTTTTGTTAGTTTGGGCGATTTTGGAGATTTTGGTGGTTTGGGCGATTTGGGAGATTTTGGTGGCTTGGGCGATTTTGTAGGTTTTGGTGGTTTGGGCGATTTTGGAGATTTTGGCGGTTTGGGCGATTTTGGAGGTATTGGTGGTTTGGACGATTTTGGAGATTTTGGTGGTTTGGGCGATTTTGGAGGTTTTGTTAGTTTGAGCGATTTGGGAGATTTTGGTGGTTTTGGCGATTTTGGAGATTTTGGCGGTTTGGGCGATTTTGGAGGTTTTGGTGGTTTGGGCGATTTTGGAGATTTTGGTGGTTTGGGCGATTTTGGAGGTTTTGGTGGTTTGGGCGATTTTGGAGATTTTGGTGGTTTGGGCGATTTTGGAGGTTTTGTTAGTTTGAGCGATTTGGGAGATTTTGGTGGTTTGGGCGATTTTGGAGATTTTGGCGGTTTGGGCGATTTTGGAGGTATTGGTGGTTTGGACGATTTTGGAGATTTTGGTGGTTTGGGCGATTTTGGAGGTTTTGTTAGTTTGAGCGATTTGGGAGATTTTGGTGGTTTGGGCGATTTTGGAGATTTTGGCGGTTTGGGCGATTTTGGAGGTATTGGTGGTTTGGGACGATTTGGAGATTTTGGTGGTTTGGGCGATTTTGGAGGTTTTGTTAGTTTGAGCGATTTGGGAGATTTTGGTGGTTTTGGGCGATTTTGGAGATTTTGGCGTTTGGGCGATTTTGGAGGTTTTGGTGGTTGGGCGATTTTGGAGATTTTGGTGGTTTGGGCGATTTTGGAGATTTTGGTGGTTTGGGCGATTTTGGAGATTTTGGTGGTTTGGGCGATTTTGGAGATTTTGGTGGTTTGGGCGATTTGGGAGATTTTGGTGGCTTGGGCGATTTTGTAGGTTTTGGTGGTTTGGGCGATTTTGGAGATTTTGGTGGTTTGGGCGATTTTGGAGGTTTTGTTAGTTTGAGCGATTTGGGAGATTTTGGTGGTTTGGGCGATTTTGGAGATTTTGGCGGTTTGGGCGATTTTGGAGGTTTTGTTAGTTTGGGCGATTTTGGAGATTTTGGTGGTTTGGGCGATTTTGGGAGTTTTGTTGTTTGGGCGATTTGGGAGATTTTGGTGGCTTGGGGCGATTTTGGAGGTTTTGGTGGTTTGGGCGATTTTGGAGATTTTGGTGGTTTGGGCGATTTTGGAGATTTTGGTGGTTTGGGCGATTTTGGAGGTTTTGGTGGTTTGGGCGATTTTGGAGGTTTTGGTGGTTTGGGCGATTTTGGAGATTTTGGTGGTTTGGGCGATTTTGGAGGTTTTGTTAGTTTGAGCGATTTGGGAGATTTTGGTGGTTTGGGCGATTTTGGAGGTTTTGTTAGTTTGAGCGATTTGGGAGATTTTGGTGGTTTGGGCGATTTAGGAGATTTTGGTGGTTTGGGCGATTTTGGAGATTTTGGTGGTTTGGGCGATT
Source organism: Orius laevigatus (assembly GCA_018703685.1). Classification (NCBI taxonomy): domain Eukaryota; kingdom Metazoa; phylum Arthropoda; class Insecta; order Hemiptera; family Anthocoridae; genus Orius; species Orius laevigatus. The sequence goes on from JAGWEN010001551.1 coordinate 13,792, forward strand.
TGTGAGATTTTGGTGGTTTGGGCGATTTTGGAGGTATTGGTGGTTTGGACGATTTTGGAGATTTTGGTGGTTTGGGCGATTTTGGAGGTTTTGTTAGTTTGGGCGATTTTGGAGATTTTGGTGGTTTGGGCGATTTGGGAGATTTTGGTGGTTTGGGCGATTTTGTTGGTTTTGGTGGTTTGGGCGATTTTGGAGATTTTGGCGGTTTGGGCGATTTTGGAGGTTTTTGTGGTTTGGGTAATTTCCAAGGTTTTAGTGGTAATGGTGGTTTGGGAATTTTATAACTTTTTGCGCTTTTTTGCTTATACCTCCAAAACTATAGATTTTAGCGACATGACCACTAAGTACAAAATGAAAGTTTATAAAATTGTCTATAAAATTTGTTTAGTCATTTGACCCATTTGGCCTAGCCGTTTGGGCGCTATAGATCGTCAAAAAAAATTTTTTTTTTTTTTTTTTGCACGACAAAATGTCGTTTCCTCGTCTCATCGTCCATTTGAGACACGAAAAAAGATCTACCTCCGATGCCTTGAGATGATAGGGATGTGACAGGTTCCGCCCAGTTTTTTATTGCTTTCATCTTTGAGACTTCGAATTCCCCATCGGAATTATTGTAGGAATGGAATGTAGGAAGGACCGAAGGAATGGATTATTGGAATGCCAAGTATCGAGTTTATTTTTATGTTTTTTGAAGGTGGAACAACTCGAGAGAAATATTTCCCCATCCCTTCACCATTAACGACAAATCAAAATAGACAATCAGAGATCTAGAATGGCTAACGAACCTCATGGGTCAAGACAGTAAATCGGCCCAGTCCTGACATACTTCCGTTATGTGCATCAAATTTACATAAGTGTCTCGTTACGTCATATGTTTTTCCATTAGTTAGATTCCCTTTCTCATTTTCATCTTCATCAGAAAAATTGTTGCTGCGAGAATGTCTAGGGTTTGGTCCCCTCAGCAAAATTGTTTTTTTTTGTTTTTTGCCAATATCTCGAAAACCGTAGATCGCAGACGAAAATATTATAAAAACAAAATTAAAGATTTTTAAATTTGCTACAATTTTGAACTTATTAAATTTTTTGTAGGACCAAACGTATCTGAGCTACAAGGCGACGAAAAAAATGGGATTTTCAATTTTGACCTCTAAAAGAGGGAAAACGTCATCTCATCAAAAAAGTTTCGGTTCTTCGGCTATATCTCGAAAACCGTAGGTCGCAGGCGAAAATATTATAAAAACAAAATTAAAGATTTTAAAATTTGCTACAATTTTGAACTTAATAAATTTTTTGTAGGACCAAACGTATCTGAGCTACGAGGCGACGAAAAAATGGGATTTTCAATTTTCACCTCTGAAGGAGGGAAGACGTCATCTAATCAAAAAGTTTATTTCGTAAAAGTTGTAGAGAATTAAATTTCCATTAAAAAACAACTCACAAAACTTTTTTGAATGAATAAATACGTTGTGAAAACCACTAAAAATGACGTTTTACGAAAGGACGACTTTGGATTTTAAAACCGGTCGGATACGGCCAAAAATATTAGATTTTAAATATGGTTGGGGAGGGAGATAGTGAAGAAGCTCAAGATTCTTTGAAGATCGCCTCACCGTAATATTTCAAGAACCCTTTGATTTTTCGAATTTCAAAGAAACTATGACACATCATTAAATTTTTTTTAAACAAGCAAAACGGATGGAAAATCGTAAAGACAAAAAAAAATCCCCTAATACGATATTTTTGAACATCAAAGGATGTGATTTCAACATGGACTCTTCATGGTTAAAAGCTGTTAAAAGACACGGAGAAAATGAAAATAAAAGCCGTCGAAACGTTTGATACGGATTACGGAGATCAAACGAAGACCATAAAAGTGCGACTCCTTTGATGTCAAAAGCACTTAGGAACTAGGCCGTTATTTTACAGGACAAATTCTTAAATCATCTTCCAGTTTCACCTTTATTTAAATAACTTTTTCAGGTCTTCTAAACTTTATTGAGATTTGGTTAAAACCAAATTGGTCGATCGATACGGGACACCAGATGCGGGACAACTGATGCGGGACAACTGATACGGGACAACTGATGCGGGACAACTGATGCGGGACACCGGATGCGGGACACTGGAAACGGGTAGTATGTAGGTTAGGCTATACCAGCAATACCTTGGAGCATTGATGGACTTCTTTCATTTGCTAGGCTAAACCATCAAGACCTAAACGAAATGATGGCCTTCTATCAATTTTGGCTATATATAAAAAAAAAGGTTTATTTTAAAAGTGTTTTTAAATTACAAAATAACAGTTATTCTGTGCATTTTAAATTACAAAATAACAGTTTAAATTACAAAATAACAGTTATTCTGCGTTTTATAAATTACAAAATAACAGTTATTCTGCGTTTTATAAATTACAAAATAACAGTTATTCTGCGTTTTATAAATTACAAAATAACAGTTATTCTGCGTTTTATAAATTACAAAATAACAGTTATTCTGCGTTTTATAAATTTTAAATTAGAAAATAACAGTTATTCTGTGCTTTTAAATTACAAAATAACAGTTATTCTGTATTTTATGAATTAAAAAATAACAGTTATTCTGTGTTTTATGAATTACAAAATAACAGTTATTCTGTGTTTTATGAATTAAAAAATAACAGTTATTCTGTATTTTATGAATTACAAAATAACAGTTATTCGTGTTTTGTCAGTTTATTCTGTTTGTTTTTTTATTAAAAATAACAGTTATTCTGTCAATTAAAAAATACAGTTATTCTGTTTTTTTTCCATTATGAAATAACAGTTATTCTGTTTTTTTCAATTAAAAATAACAGTTATTCTGTTGTTCAATTAAAAATAACAGTTATTCTGTTTTTTCAATTAAAAATAACAGTTATTCTGTTTTTCAATTAAAAATAACAGTTATCTGTTTTGTTGTTTTTCAATTAAAAATAACAGTTATTCTGTTTGTTTTTCAATTAAAAATAACAGTTATTCTGTGTTTTTCATTTATAAATAGACAGTTTTTTGTTTTTTCAACAGTTATTCTGTTGTTGTTTTTCAATTAGGAAATAACAGTTATTCTGTTTTGTTTTTTCAATTAGGAAATAACAGTTATTCTGTTGTTGTTTTTCCAATTATGAAATAACAGTTATTCTGTTGTTGGTTTTTTTCAATTAGGAAATAACAGTTATTCTGTTGTTGGTTTTTTTTTCAATTAGGAAATAATAGTTATTCTGTTTGTTGTTGTTTTTTTTTTTTTTTTCAATTAGGAAATAACAGTTACTCTGTTGGTTTTTTTCAATTAGGAAATAACAGGTATTGTGTTTTTCAATTAAAAATAACAGTTATTCTGTTGTTCAATCAGGAAATCACAGTTATTCTGTTCGTTTTCAATTAGAAAATAACAGTTGTTCTGTTGTTCAATTAAGAAATCACAGTTTTTCTGTTTTTCAATTAGGAAATAACAGTTATCATGTTCAATTAAAAAATAACAGTTATTCTGTTGGTTTTTTCAATTAGGAAATAACAGTTATTCTGTTTTTCAATTAGAAAATAACAGTTATTCTGTTTTTCAATTAGAAAATAACAGTTATTCTGTTTTTCAATTAGAAAATAACAGTTATTCTGTTTTTCAATTAGAAAATAACAGTTATTCTGTTTTTCAATTAAAAATAACAGTTATTCTGTTTTTCAATTAAAAATAACAGTTATTCTGTTTTTCAATTAAAAATAACAGTTATTCTGTTTTTCAATTGAAAAATAACATTTATTCTGTTTTTCAATTAAAAAATAAGAGTTATTCTGTTTTTCAATTAAAAAATAATAGTTATTCTGTTTTTCAATTGAAAAATAACAATTATTCCGTTTTTCAATTAAAAAATAACAGTTATTCTGTTTTTCAATTAAAAAGTAACAGTTATTCTGTTTTTCAATTAGAAAATAACAGTTATTCTGTTTTTTAATTAGAAAATAAGTTATTCTGTTTTTCAATTAGAAAATAACAGTTATTCTGTTTTTTTAATTAGAAAATAAGTTATTCTGTTTTTCAATTAGAAAATAAGTTATTCTGTTTTTCAATTAGAAAATAAGTTATTCTGTTTTTCAATTAGAAAATAACAGTTATTCTGTGTTTTTTTTTATAAAAAATAACAGTTATTCTGTTTTAAATTAGAAAATAACAGTTATTCTGTTTTTCAATTAGGAAATAACAGTTATTCTGTTTATCAATTAGGAAATAACAGTTATTCAGTTTTCAATTAGGAAATAACAGTTATTCAGTTTTAAATTACATTTCATTTTAAATTACAAAATAACAGTTATTCTTTGCATTTTAAATTACAAAATAACAGTTTAAATTAGAAAATAACAGTTATTCAGTTTTTCAATTAGGAAATAACAGTTATTCAGTTTTTCAATTAGAAAATAAGTTATTCTGTTTTTCAATTAGAAAATAACAGTTATTCTGTTTTTTAAATTAGAAAATAAGTTATTCTGTTTTTCAATTAGAAAATAACAGTTATTCTGTTTTTTTTTGTTTTTTTTTTTTTTTTTTTATAAAGAAAATAACAGTTATTCTGTTTTTCAATTAGGAAATAACAGTTATTCTGTTTTTCAATTAGGAAATAACAGTTATTCTGTTTTTAAATTAGGAAATAACAGTTATTCTGTTTTTAAATTAGAAAATAAGTTATTCTGTTTTTCAATTAGGAAATAACAGTTATTCTGTTTTTTAAATTAGGAAATAACAGTTATTCTGTTTTTAAATTAGGAAATAACATTTATTCTGTTTTTCAATTAAAAAATAACAGTTATTCTGTGCTTCATACATTACAAAATAACAGTTATTCTTTGCTTAATACATTACAAAATATCATTTATTCTGGGCTTTTTAAATTACAAAACAACAGTTATTTTGTGCTTTTATAATTCTGATTTAGGTACACTTATTAGTTCGTACATGAAAACTAACCCAATAGGTAGATTTTCCAAAAAAGAGGACAAAATAAAATAAAAAAAGTGAAAAAACAGTTATTCTGTTTTAAAGAAAATAACAGTTATTCTGTTTTTCAATTAGGAAATAACAGTTATTCTGTTTATCAATTAGGAAATAACAGTTATTCAGTTTTCAATTAGGAAATAACAGTTATTCAGTTTTAAATTACATTTCATTTTAAATTACAAAATAACAGTTATTCTTTGCATTTTAAATTACAAAATAACAGTTTAAATTAGAAAATAACAGTTATTCTGTGCTTTGTAAATTAAAAAATAACAGTTATTCTGATGGTGATTTTTTTTCCAATTAGAAAACAACAATTATTCTGTTTTTCAATTAAAAAATAACAGTTATTCTGTTGTTTTTTCAATTAAAAAATAACAATTATATTGTTTTTTCAATTAGGTAATAACAGTTATTCTGTTTTGTTTTTTTCAATTAAAAAATGAAAGTTATTCGGTTTTTTTTTCAATTAAAAAATGAAAGTTATTCGGTTTTTTTTTAAATTAAAAAATGAAAGTTTTCAATTAAAAATAACAGTTATTCTGTTTTTCAATTAAAAATAACAGTTATTCTGTTTTTCAATTAAAAATAACAGTTATTCTGTTTTTCAATTAAAAATAACAGTTATTCTGTTTTTCAATTAAAAATAACAGTTATTCTGTTTTTCAATTAAAAATAACAGTTATTCTGTTTTTCAATTGAAAAATAACATTTATTCTGTTTTTCAATTAAAAGATAAGAGTTATTCTGTTTTTCAATTAAAAAATAATAGTTATTCTGTTTTTCAATTGAAAAATAACAATTATTCCGTTTTTCAATTAAAAAATAACAGTTATTCTGTTTTTCAATTAAAAAGTAACAGTTATTCTGTTTTTCAATTAAAAATAACAGTTATTCTGTTTTTCAATTAAAAATAACAGTTATTCTGTTTTTCAATTAAAAATAACAGTTATTCTGTTTTTCAATTGAAAAATAACATTTATTCTGTTTTTTCAATAAAAGATAAGAGTTATTCTGTTTTTCAATTAAAAATAATAGTTATTCTGTTTTTCATTGAAAAATAACAATTATTCCGTTTTTCAATTAAAAAATAACAGTTATTCTGTTTTTCAATTAAAAAGTAACAGTTATTCTGTTTTTCAATTAGGAAATAACAGTTATTCAGTTTTTCAATTAGAAAATAAGTTATTCTGTTTTTCAATTAGAAAATAACAGTTATTCTGTTTTTTAAATTAGAAAATAAGTATTCTGTTTTTTCATTAGAAAATAACAGTTATTCTGTTTTTTTTGTTTTATAAAGAAAATAACAGTTATTCTGTTTTTCAATTAGGAAATAACAGTTATTCTGTTTTTCAATTAGGAAATAACAGTTATTCTGTTTTTAAATTAGGAAATAACAGTTATTCTGTTTTTAAATTAGGAAATAACAGTTATTCTGTTTTTCAATTAGGAAATAACAGTTATTCTGTTTTTAAATTAGGAAATAACAGTTATTCAGTTTTTAAATTAGGAAATAACATTTATTCTGTTTTTCAATTAAAAAATAACAGTTATTCTGTGCTTCATACATTACAAAATAACAGTTATTCTTTGCTTAATACATTACAAAATATCATTTATTCTGGGCTTTTTAAATTACAAAACAACAGTTATTTTGTGCTTTTATAATTCTGATTTAGGTACACTTATTAGTTCGTACATGAAAACTAACCCAATAGGTAGATTTTCCAAAAAAGAGGACAAAATAAAATAAAAAAAGTGAAAAAAACAGTTATTCTGTTTTAAAGAAAATAACAGTTATTCTGTTTGTTCATTAGGAAATAACAGTTTGATTCTGTTATTATCAATGTAGGAATAACAGTTATATCAGTTTCATTAGGAAATAATACAGTTATTCAGTTATTAAATTACATTCATTTTAATTACAAATAACAGTTATTCTTTGCATTTTTAAATTACACAAATAACAGTTTAAATTTAGAGAAAATACCAGTTATTCAGTTTTTCAATTAGGCACTAACAGTTATTCAGTTTTTCATTAGAAAATAAGTTATTCTGTTTTTGCCCCATTAGAATAACAGTTATTCTGTAAATTAGATAAATAAGTTATTTCATGTTTTTTCGAATTAGAAAATAACAGTTATTCTGTGTGTGTTGTATAAGAAAATAACAGTTATTCTGTTTTTCACACTTAGGAAATAACAGTTAGTCTTCTGTTTTCATTAGGAAATAACGAGTTATATTCTGTTGTTTAATTAGAAATAACAGTGTTATTCTGTTTTTAATTAGAAAATAAGTTATTCTGTTTTCAATTAGAATTAACAGTTATTCTGTATTTTATGAATTACGAAATAACAGTTATTCTGTATTAAATAAATTAGGAAATAACATTTATGTTCTGTTTGTTTCAATTAAAAGTACCAGTGTATTCTGTGCTTCAGACATTACAAAATAACAGTTTATTCTTTGCTTAATACATTACAAAATAGTCATTTATTCTGGCTTTTTAAATTACAAACAACAGTTATTTTGTGCTTTTATATACTTCTGAGTTTCGGTACACTTCTTAGTTCGTACATGAAAACTAAACAACCCAATAGGTATGATTGTCCAAAAAAGAGGACAAAATAAAATAAAAAAGTGAAAAAACAGTTTTCTGTGTGTGTGGGTTTTGGGTGTTTAAAGAAAAATACACAGTTATTCTGTTTTCCAATTAGGAAATAACAGTTATTCTGTTTATCATTAGGAATAACAGTTAGTCAGTTCAGTTTTTCAATTAGGAATAACAGTTATTCAGTTTTTAATTACATTTCATTTTAATTACAAATAACAGTTATTCTTTGCATTTTAATTACAAATATCAACAGTTTAAATTAGAAAATAACAGTTGATTCAGGTGTTTTCATTAGGAAATAACAGTTATTCAGTTTTTTCATTAGAAAATAGTGTGCTGTTTTTCAATTCGAAAATACAGTTATTCTCGTTTTTAAATTAGAAAATAAGTTAGTCTGTTTTCAATGAGAAATAAGCAGTTATTCTGTTATGATAACAGTTTTATTCGGTTTGTTTTTTCAATTAGAAATGACAGTTATTCGGTGTTTTTCTTTTCAATTAGGAAAATGACAGTTATTCGGTTTTGTTTTTTAATTAGGAATGATCAGTTATTCTCGTATTTTAAATTGAAAATAAGTTATTCTGTTTTTCAATTAGGAAATACAGTTTATCTGTTTTTGTAATTAGGAAATAACAGTTATTCTGTCAATTAGAATAACATTATTCTGTTTTTTCAATTAAAAATACACAGTTTATTCTGTGCTTCATACATTACAAAATAACAGGTCAGTCTGTGCTCATTAACAAATATCAGTTAATTCTGGGCTTTTTTCAATTACAAAACTCAACAGTTTTCTGTGCTTTTTATAATTCTGATTAGGTACACCTTATTAGTTTCGTACATGCAAAAACCTAACCATTAGGTCTGATTTTTCACATTAAGGGACAGATAAAGAGTTATATCTCTGTGTTTTCAATTAAAAATCATGTTATTCTGTTTTTTCAATTGAAAAATTACATTATTTTTGTCCGTGTGCATTAAAGAGAATACAGTTATTCTGTTTTTCCAATTATAGAAAAGTAACAGTCTATTCTGTTTTCAATTAGGAAATAACCGTTATTCTGTTTTTCAATTAGGAAATAACAGTTAGTCATAGTTTTAAATTACAATTTCATTTAATACAAAATAGCAGATTTATGTCTTGTGCATTTATTACAGAAATAACAGTTTATTAGAAAATAACAGTTATTCTGTGTTTTTTCTCGTTTTTCAATAGAAAATAACAGTTATTCTGATGGTGATTTTTTCCATTAGTAGACATCAGTTATTCTGTGTCAATTATATTAAAATACACAGTTATCTGTGTTGTGGGGCGAGTATTAAAAAATAGAACAGTTATTCTGTGTCTGTCTGTTTATTCTGTTTTGTCTGTGTTTTCGTCAAATTAAATATGAAAAGTTATTTATTCGGGTATAAAAAATGAAAGTGTCAATTAGAACATAACAGTTATTCTCTGTGTTTTTTCAATTCGGAAATACAGTTATCAGTTATGTCTGTTTTTCGCAATCATCAATTAGGAAATACACAGTTTTTTCCTGTTTTTCTCAATTAGGAAATAACAGTTATATTCTCTGTTTATTTTCAATTAGAAATAGACAGTTATCTGTTTTTCAATTAGACAATAACTTTATTGCTGTATCAATTAGCAAATAAGTTATTCTGTGTTTTTTCATTAGGAAAAAGATAACAGTTGATCTCTGTTTTTCAATTAGGAAATAAATCAGTTATTCAGTTTTCTCAATGTAGGAAAAAGAATGTAAGTCTCTGTTTGTCAATTGAGAAAATATACAGTTTTCTGTTTTTTATTAGAAAGAAACAATAAAGAGTCTCGTGTTTTCATTAGAAAATAACAGTTATATCTGTTTTTCTTTTTTCATTAAAAAGTAACAGTTATTTCTGTCAATTAGAAATAACGTTATTTGTATATATAGAAAATAACAGTTATATCTGTTTTTCAATTCAGGAAATATCTAACAGTTTATTCTGTTTTTTCAATTAGGAAGATAACAGTTATGTTATATTCTGTTTTTCAATTAGGAAGATATACAGTTATTGATTCTGTTTTGTCAATTCGAAAGATAGAAGTTATTCTGTTTTCACTTCAATTAGAAATATACAGTTATTCTGTGTATAGGAAATAACAGTTATTCTGATTTTTTTTTTTTTTTTTTTTTTTTTTTTTTTTTTTTTTTTTTTTTTTTTTTTTTTTTTTTTTTTTTTTTTTTTTTTTTTTTTTTTTGTTTTTTTTTTTAAAGAAATAACAGTTATTCTGTTTTTTTCAATTAGGAAATAACAGTTTTATATCTGTTTATATCCATTAGGGAATAACAGTTTATTCAGTTTTCAATTAGGAAATAACAGTTATTTCAGATTTTTCAATTAGAAAATAAGTTATTCCTGTTTTTTTTTTTTCATAGAACATAAGTTATTTCTGTTTTTTTTTTCTTTCATTAGACAATAGTTATTCTGTTTTTCAATTTAGAAATAACAGTTATTCTTCTCCCAGTTTTTTTCAAATTAGGAAATAACAGTTTATTTCCAGTTTTTTCAATTAGAAAATAAGTTATTCTGTTTTTCATTAGAAAATAACAGTTATTCTGTTTTTTAAATAAAATAAGTATTCTTCTGTTTTTTCATTAGAAAATAACAGTTATTCTGTTTTTTTTTTGTTTTTTTTTTTTTTTTTTTTTTTTTTTTTATTTTTGTTATACAGAAATAACAGTTATTCTTTTTCAATTAGGAAAATAACAGTTATTCTCTGTTTTTTTTGTTTTTTCAATTAGGAAATAACAGTTATTCTGTTTTTTTAAATTAGGAAATAACAGTTATTTCTTCTGTTTTTAAATATTAGAAAAATTAGTTTATCCGGTTTTTTTTTTCAATTAGGAAATAACTAGTTATTCTGTTCCTGTATTTCTGTTGTTTTTTAAATTAGAAATAACGGGGGAGTTATTCTTCTGTTTTTTAAAAATTAGTAGGAAAAATCAACATTTATTAATTCTGTTTTTTTCTTTTTC